>JAJJWW010006151.1:0-12214 GCA_023531295.1 Papaver armeniacum | reverse complement strand
GCAGTTATACTAGCCCGATCTCACTAAAGATGATTGGATGGTCTGCATCAATCCCATAACCCCTGTGTATGGAATATTCACCGCCGAACCAACGCGTGACCCCGCATGGCTCCGCCTCCCAAAAGATTGGCATAGCTTTCCAAAACATCCAAACCAGAAAGCAAGATGGATGGAAAACCCTGAATCAGTGGTTTCATGCATTACATGTGTCGCAAAATAAGCTTCAACCATCCATCTTCGCAGTATGATGGATGGGGTGGACGAGATTCAAAGCGGCCTGCAGAGCCTGCACAACACAATCACCGTGGCCCGCATACATACTCGACCAATCGGCCAGACCAACCATGGTTGGTCATCCCACTCGAGGCGCCCGAACAGAAGCATGACGCACCACGTGAAACTCAAAATTAGGTTTTAAACATCACGAGCTCCATTTTCTCCAAGACGAACGAAAGGTTCGTAGATTAGATTAAGCAAGTCCTGACATACCAAGCATGACCACCGTGGGCCCGTTCTATACCTCACCCGACGCGCCAAGGCATATCATGCTCCGGTTATCCTAAAACGCGCGTCCAAACTAAGCGTGGTCACACTTCCCAACCGCAGACTCGATCTCGACCACTCAACTTCACCTGACTACTTGAATGGCTTAGATCAAGATTTCATGGGACAAGCCAGTATAGCTGAACATCACCCTACCAACCGCACTCCGCACCGATCGGCCAAGACCGACCAAGAATTGGTTGTCTTGGAACGCGCGCCCGAAGATGGCATGATGTGCGGCTCTTGCGGCACTAGTTTTGTCACAAATTGATCTCGACCACTCAACTTCACCTGACGAACTGAGTGGCCCGCATCATACTTTCGTGAGGTAATGGGGTATAGGCGCCTACACCGTCATGCCGTCTACACGCATGTACGATCGGCCTGCGCCAAAATCATATCCTGCTTGGATTCGACTCAGCCGAAGAGGGATGCCTCCGCACCTCCTCTAAAAACCCTAATTTCATCAATCTGGCCGCAGATGAGTGTCTCAAAGATCATCTCGCCCGTCCAACTTCACCGCTTGGTTATACAACTCCTGTCAGAGTTAATTGGTCGGGCAAGGCGTCTTGGTGATCACCACCCGTCACTTTACCACACCATGATGCAAGCACTCAGCATAAAATATACATGATACTTCACAAGTATCAACCTCCCGAATAACTGGTAGCTATTCAATTTAAGCATTACATGCTACTTTCTGTGGGTTCCACGATCCACACACTCGAGACATCAATCATGTCACAACCTGGGGATACATACCGGGTATTGGTCTCGCGTGTTTACAACAGCAGGCCGCGCAATGCGCCATCACAAGAATGTGTCGAGAAGTCATGGATCTGTTAGTGATGACGGGATAAGTGGGCAAGACCGGCTCGTGTGACACTAACACACGACTCCACTACTCCATCACTCCACTTTCTCCACTTCCCACGAGATACGAGGTTAGGCTAAAAGACTTGTATAACTAGGTTCTCCTCCCTATTTTCCAAAAACAGAGAGAAAACAAGACAAGTCCGATGACAGCAGGCAAGTGTTGATACAATCGTATTCAAACACCGAATCGATAGCTTACGCCCGCAATCCAGCTTCAACTTTTCGATACAAGTCATTCATAGCCAACACCTTCACATTCTCAACACCTTCTTCGCCTTCCTCCCTAAGATCAACCCCATCTCCTTCACTTTGTGACCGAAACAAGTCTGGAACGGCCATTTCTTGGTTTAGGCCGGACTTGCACAGATTGATCTCTCGAATCTACAAGCACTCACCATGAAATGCATTTGTTAAGGTTTAAACTCATTTCTCATCCACACACCCCAAATTACCAAAACTGGCAGAAATAGTTTTCACCCATAAACAGTACCCTTAGTCATTCACGAACTCAAGACCTTAGGGTACGCTTACTGGGTATGGATACCCCCCCCCCCTAATTAATGAACTCAGAACTTTAGGGTGCGCAAACTGGGTGCGTACCTACTTTGTTTCGGAACTCACATCACTAGGGTACACGTACTGGGTATGCGTACCTACCTTATGTCTAGAATTTCAGTATTTCTGAAAATCTCTTTAAAAAATTTATAACGTTCCCAATCACCATAGTTAATGATTATCATTTGTTGGGGAATTTCCAAATGTTCAACTTGAAACAAAAATAGTTCATGAATAATAAATTATTCTTAACCAAGACTCAGTAAGATATATGAATATCCATTGCTTGGATTATATTTCGAGAGATTTATCAAGATAAGCTTGACTCAAAATTTCTTCTTTTAATATAAAATTTAATAAAATTACACGAAATAGTCTCTTAAAGATAAAATGGTAAATGTTATTAGAAAATAGGATGGTCTAGTCTTCACATACCTCTTTGTAGATGAAGTTCTTAAAATGTCTTTGTTTGATCATCAGTCTTCAATATTTAAGGGTTATTCAGTGATGTCTGATACTTAACTACCATACTCTAATCATAGTCCAAGACTTGAATTTAATATACTAGAAATCAAGATATAGTTTTGTGCATCTAACATTGACAACAAGCTTGAGATAACAAAACTTGTGAGTTGGACTGAGCAGTGCTCTAACAGATAAGACTATATATATATGAAAACAAGTTTAAATGGCTCTATCCTTCTAGTACAAGACATATCTTCATAACTTCAATGTGGAGAATGTTTAGGCTTTAAAGTGTGGTAATAAATGGATTTCTCCTTACTTACTGTAGTAGAAAAATATCTACATGACGTGGCGCAAGATTAGAGCCTGAAAAGACGAGGATACCCAAATACACCACAATCTTTTTATTTCAACCTATAAGTATGATACCAAGTATGATCGTCTATGGACAAAGTCGAGACAATACGATAACTTGATATTCACTTGATAACAGTTACGGTCCAAAACAGATTTACTATAGGATTAATATCAGGTGATTTGGAATTAACGTACAAGTGCAATTTACTTTAATTATAATAAAACGATTATATATAATGCGGAAAAGTAAAGTAAATGGCACAACAATATTTTGTTAACAAGGAAACTGCAAATGCATAAAAACCCCAGGACCTAGTCCAGTTTTTAAATACTCTCAGAATTAAGACGATATACAAAATCTAAACCAACTTCGTATAGTTGAGACCAAGCAGACTACCCCTAGATACTTAGTTCCATCAGTATCCCCGCACCTTCGACTTCTAGAGTCACACACGTGAATAGAAAGTCATTCGGATCGTATTCCAAACAACAAAGGAAGAATCTATTTGGTAACCACTCTAATCAATCTTGCTACAAGATATAGATGAGTCGTTGACAAAGGCTCTTTCATTTAATCTAATAAACTCCTTTGTTCTAAGTTAGATCAATCTAACTTTAACTACCAAAATAGTCAAGCATGGGACCACACTCAATCAATATACATCTCAAACAAATATATAAAGTGGCGGTCTCACGCAACTAATCAATCGATTTATCAAAGATAACCGATTCTCAAGTTGATCCCAAACATCAAGGCTTGTGCACTAAATCCACAAGATACGAAAACTTATAAGAAATCTTATTCGTCTTCAAATCTTTCTTTATCTTCAAAACCCGCAAAACACCACTTGAATCTCTTGTGATCAATCACGCACGTAACTAGTCCTTAACAATGAATTATCACAAGATGTGTTTAGATCTAACAACACGAAAGATCCCGCATACTTTAATCTAGTTAAGTTGTCATTTCCCATGTCCTGTGCCAATACGGATCATATTGCCAAGCTGGTGGATGCCGTGTATAGGTGTAGAGGAACTCCTTTTATTAGTGGCCTAAAGACCTGCGGACTTACCAAACACTAACCTTCTGGAATGCTGAGCATTGTGCTTCCCCCCATGTGAACATGGCATCTTTCCTTAGCATAGGTAAGAACGCTGAGAATAGCTAGGAGAGTCCAGTATATATAAAAACGCCTTTTATGTTGATATCCTATCGATGAACGCCTTTATTAGAAGGTACATAGTTGTGATGGCTTTAGTTTGTCCGGTCCACTTGAATCCCTTCGTTGGTTACCACGAAACAAAATTCCTAGACGCTACTCCGAAAGCGCATTTGAGGATTCATCATTTTGAGCTTGAACTTGCGACATCACTCAAAACGCTTTCTCGTGTTATGTGATCTCTCCGAGGTCCGCGATTTCACCACTGTCATCCATATACACTACCATTTAGTGAAACAAATCATGAAAAGATCGATGTCATAGCTGTTGGTAGGTGGCGCCTGCGTTAGCCAAACATCACAACATAGTAAAAATTTCCGTTAGGGGGCGCGGTCCTCATCGCGCCTAGTGTTGTCATTCTTATCTAATTATACCCGCCGAAGCAATCCACATGAAAAGAACCTTTTGTTACCCCCGATACGTCCACCTTCATGTCGATGTTGGGCTAGTGGAGAACTCGTCTTTTAGAGCACCCCCTATTGTCTTAGTCTATACAACACCCGATTTTCTATTATTTTTCGTCACATGCACGATATTAACTAGACAAGTCGGGTGTCAGATAGGCTTTGATGAATTTAGCTTCCAATAATCGCTCCACCTCCTATTTAATTACGAGAGTCAAGCCGCCTTCCTCTATTTTACCGCCCGAACTCGCTGAAACACTAAGGTTGTGGGCAACGAGATTGCTTTCGAGCCTGGACATCTCATCGTAGCTGAATGAGAAAACATCTTTATATTCTCGGAGTAGTCCGATCAGTGCTTCCTTTTCTTCTTCGCTTAAATTCTGACTGATCTTGATGGGGCACTTTTCTTCTTGAGTTTCGTTATTGATTTATTCCATTCCGTCCATGGTGAGATCTTCGGGCGTCCGTTCTTTTGATATGGTTTTCTTTCCTTTCGCGTGTTGGTCTCGACAGTCGTCATAATTTAGTTCCCCGTAAGGTAATTCAGCTAACTCTGGGTCGACACCTCTTGAGGGAGTTTCCACTTCTTCATCAATCGATGACCTAGCGCAGTTATGTTCATCAATGGGAGCTCCCTCCCGGGCTATGTTTCGGTACATGTCCTCCGTCTGGTTTTGAGAAGTGCTGGAACCTAGGTTTCTCTCCTTGATTCTGCTTCTTTTCTGTTGGGAGTACCATCCTAGAAGGGATGAATACATATTTCGTTGTTTTCGTCTTCCCATTTGGGCAGCGAGATAGGTTGTATCTCTGGTATCTCGTCTAATTTCCTTGCGGTATCGTAGAAAACTACGTCCGCCATGTACGCTTCTTCCGGGTCGAACGGGTTGCTTGTTATGAATTATGTATTTCCTACCTCTTATGTTGGTCTTGGCATACTAGTGGGTATGTCAAAGCTACGACCTTATGGTTACGTAACCATCCTCGCCCTAGAGTACGTGAATGTGGTATCGTCTTCCACGCAAAAGTGAGTGAGCGCCTGACAGGTACGACTTTCATTACCAAGTTAACAATCCCAATAGTTGTCTTCGCGCGGCCTCTGAATCCTTTTACCACCGTTGTTCGCATTCGTATAGCCGACGCTCCACCCTGCACTTCAAGAGTCTCGCGTAGAGATTAGATTCGGAGATGCGCGCGATCGACGAATGACCTTTGAGTGGTTGCCTTGATGTAAATTCAGAGATAAAGAGGTCTAAGATGCCTCCTAAGTAACGTATATCTTCGTCTCGAATACGATCACTTCGCATAAGGTCATAAGGTTTTCCAACCGCAATGGTCGCTATATTGCTTTTGACGCCTCATTGATCTCTTTCGCAAACCCTAGTGATTCGAAAACTCGGCTCGGGCTATTATTGTTTGCGCAAACCGGCTGGCTACACTATTAGTGTTTTCAAACGCTGGGATTTCTTCCTGCGCCTCGAATGCTTCCTCAGTATCCTCCCATGGCCTTCATGTATCTCCATTTGGGTCGTACGAGAGTATCATTACATAGAGTTGGATCGGTCCATTATTTCCTTGGTCATTCAACTCAATTTCTCATGCCGCATGCTTTGTAAAAATATCCCATCGGAGGTTGTAACATTCGATTGCTCCTGGGTGTTGTATCCTTCGACGATAGTGATAGTACCGAAGGCCGCTCCGATCAACCATGCTTGGTCCACTCACGGAGGTAATTGGACTTCCTTATTTGTCAACCATTGTTCTAACATCCCTGTGATTTTATCCTAGCTACATGGTAGAGGCGGCGGTCTGACGAAGCCTTGCTTGAGTTCCCTGACGCCTTCCCGGTTGTAGGGATGGGTTTCCTACATGTTCCACCCTTCTTGACTGTTATTTGCTTGAGTGTTGCGTGTAGGATCAGAATATCGCGACATTAATTCCTCGCGAGATCAATCAACAACAACATTGCGAGGGCGTCGCGTGTAGAATGATATAAATGACGCAATGAATGACGACGAAATTTTAACATGAGAAAGATGTGAAGACTAAATAAATTTAGAATGTCGCGAGATTTATCATATGTACACTTGCGATATTTCTAAGTCATTCCCGGGTAAATAAAGGACACCTTAGTCATTATCCATCGGTGTACTACCCTATATATAAGGGTTGAGTAAATCTGTTGTAGGAGAGTTCTTTTTGAATTGTTAAGCAAGTCATTAGGAAAGAAAAGTTTCAGAGTAACTCAGAATTCTATAACCCATTTCTATTTCATATTGTAAAAGATTCAAGTATTCAATCAATAGGAATCATAATCATTCATCTTAAAAATGACTTAATTGTGTATATTCTAGTGAGGGGTGTAGTGTAGATTTCCCGTAACTACATAACGGGCGCTAGAACAAAGGAGTGATTGAAGATAAGAGATTGGATATTGTCACTAAACGGTAAAAATCAAGAGTATGATGGATAAATTGAAGAAAATTAGAATCGTAGAGGGTAATGAAGAATTGAATGTAATATGATTTCAAAATCAATGGTTAATGAATTTCATGAAAGTATCAAAGGGAGAATACATAAAAGAGATTTTGAGGGAAAGAAAATTATAATGTACAGAGAAGGTGCTACCCTTGAAAGAATGGGAAAAATTGAGAATTATATTCTCAAAGAATCTGAGATGTCGAGAAAATTTAAATCACATCTCCACTATGATTACGATAAGTGCCGCAAAGAAGAAGGAAAAATTAACAAAACAATGGAAGAATGGGAAATAGGTGTGAACTTTAGTGGATACAGGAGTTCTGAATATAATGTTTTATCATGCATATAAAAAATTAAAGTACAAAGATGAAGAAATGACTTCCGCAACATGTCATATCTATGGTTTCGCAAATCGATAACAAAACCTAAAGGGAAATAAAATACGAATTTTGTTGGGAGAAATTGAAACAAAATGTGACGTTATGCGTAGTAGATATGGAATCACCATATAACATGTTGTTGGGAAGGCCATGGATACACGCAATAAAAGCTGTAGCATCAACATTTCATCAATGTGTTAGATTTAATATGCCGAGTGGAATTGGCGAAATCGCAGGAGATACCGATAAAGGAAGAATATATCAAATCGGGTAAAACATTATGAAGAATGTGTGAAGAGGCAAAAAGATCGCAAGAAGATGGCAAAAGAAAGAAAAAGGAGGAAGAATTTAGAACATACATGATAAGAGCTAAGAAGGAAAAAGAATATGTGGTGAAGAGAGTGATCTCGCAAAGGAAATAAGAGGACCGACGCCATGGGAGAACCGAAGGCTAGCTACATTGCGGCGTAACCAACGAAGGAAGTGAATATTGGAATCAAGAAGAACCCAAGATGTTAAAAATTGGGACTAAAATGGAGGCGTATGAAGAAAGAAAACCGATTTGTTGCGAGATTATAAAGATATCTTCGCATGGGATATGGATGAAATGCCTCGGAATAGATCCATCTCAGAAGCATGTCATAAATTAGAGATTATAAAATGCCGACTATTCAAACAAAGAATTAGAAAAACGCAATGAAGATATCATCCTCAAATAGAAGAAGAGTTGAAGAAGATGCTTGATGTTGGCATTATTAGACAAGCAAAATACCCCGAATGGATACCGAATATGGTCGTAGTTCCAAAAAAAAAAAAAGGAATAAGAATTTGCATAGATTTCACCGATCTAAACAAAGCTTGTCCAAAGATAGTTTTCCTTGCGATATTCCGCAGATAGTCAATTTCAAGAACAGAAATGAAAGGATATCCTCCCTTGATGGATATAAGGGATACAATCAAATTCCTCTCGCTGAAGAAGACCAAGAACATACCGCCTTTTTCGCCCAAGAGATTATAATACAACACAAAAATGCCATTCTACCGCGAAATGCCTGCAACGTATCAAAGGATGGTGGAGAAAGTGTTCGAACAATGGATACATAAAACACTAGAGGTATACGGGATGACATGTTAATAAAAAGCAAAAAGCAAAAGATCATGTGCGAGGATTTGAAGGAAATTTTCGAACAAATGAGACATTTCAAATATCAAAGTAAATCCGTAAAATGTACTTTTGGAGTGGCATCTGAAATTTTTAGATACATTGTGTCAAAAGAAGGAATACAAGTTGATCCGAGAAGGTACAAGCAATTGAGACATGCCAACACCAAAGAATGCAAAAGATGCGCAAAAAGTTAAATGGGACTATTAGTCAGCTTAGGAAGATTCATCTCGAGATCATCCGATATGCAAACATTTTTTCAACATACTTAAAAAGGGAACGAAATTTAGGTGGACTCCGATGAATGTGAAAAGGCATTGCAAGGAATAAAAGAACATCTAATGGATATATCAATATTACAAAAAGCGTAAAAGAAGGAGGAATTACTAATTTACCTTGCGACAACCTCGCATGCACTAAGCGCTAGATTATTGCGAATGGACGCAAAAGGAAAAACCAATCTATTACATCATGAAACATTCAATGCCGCAGAGAAAATTATTCAAAATTGAAAAATTAATTTTGGCATTAGTTTACGCAACGTTTAAACTTCGCATCTATTTCGAAGACACACGTAGTTGAATGACAAAAGTATTCACCGAATCGTTGATAGGTGTAGAATACATCCTATTTACTATCTATTGTTTATGCTTTCTTTGCTATTTTTCTTGTAAATTATGTATTTTACGCTTGTTTTGAGTTTTATAGCTACTATGGAGTCGCACGCACAAGAAGAAGAAGAAATCACCCAATTTGAGAAAAAAAAGGGCAAAATTGACATTTCATGGGCGAACACTATCTGGAGCTAAGTCATGGTTAGGGGGCAACTCTATTTTGGAGTAGTACTAAATACATCCAACTCAAAGTTAAGGGGCTGTCATCTGGTTGACCCTTAGCAGTGACCGGATGATGAATATCCGCCCCAATACTTATACCTAAATCAGTCGAAGATAATATCTTCTCCTCTTTCCTCTCTTTCACCTGAGATCTACTAAAACCGAGAGGAGAGGAGGAAATCGGATCGAAATATAAGATGGGTCTGTGATTAAATAGCCGAGTTTGAGGGTTTGATATAAATTAATCAAGAGAAGAAGATGTTGCTGGTAATGGATCGAGATTTCAGACGGAATTCCTTTGAATAGGTTTGAGCAAGATAGAAGGAAGGGGATCTGTTGATGCTTAGGAAAAAATGGGTTAGTCTCTAATTAATGAATCAAAAGGGTTTGGAGAAATTGGAAGTGATAAAGCTCGAGAAACTAAGACCCGTGATGATTGAACTGGAGAGAGATGCCGAATGAAGTGTGGGTGTTTGTCTCGGGTCAAGTTTGAGAAGAAGAATGACTGCCGCCGAACTGTGGTGATTGAGGAGTTTGTTTATTGGTTTCTGTTGGAGTTGAAGACAAATACAGAGAGATGAAGTCTGAGCTCGAGTTTAATGGAGATGAATGGTGCATCTCAAGTTGAAATTTGGGAGTTGCTGTTATATCGAATGGTGAAGATGAAGCTGGGCTGCTGCTGTGAGGCTCGATATTCAGAGATGGGTCTTGAGAGAAGAAGAACTCAACCGATGCTGTTGATTTTCATGGGAATGAGGCTGAGTTGCTGGTGAATCGGGAGCAGAATGAAGGAATCGTGTGAGTTTGATGCAAAATCAAATTAGGTGAAGAAATTGATATGGAATCAATGGGTATGGACTCGGGATTTGATTTATGGTTTGGCTAAGGAGGAATCGAGCTTGAGCAAAGATGATGTACAGGGTTGTGATGGATTTGGAAATGCGGGGAATGAATGAGGTTAAGTTTCCAATGGGAGCCGAGCCTCCTCATGATTGCAAGAAGAGAAGGAGGTGATTGTTGCTGCACAAGAAGTGATGAAACAATAGATGTATGTTAGAAATTGTTGCAGGGGAAGAAGAATGGCCTGAACTACTGCCCGAGAAGTGCTATGAAACAAACAAGACTCGCTGAAATCATTTCTGGCCGAGTCAACTCAATACCGCCGATGAGCCGATCCAACCGAGTAAGACCATTCACTAACTAGGCACCGCCGACTCATTGTCCGACTCTTGGCCGACTCCCCTCCTCTTGACCCAGAGACTAACGGTTTGACCTCGCTTCCGACAAATTAACTTGGACGGTGCCATGACAAAAATATTCGCCGACGTCGGGAAAAAGATTCCTGTGATCTTTCCTATTGAATTCCGACAATAATACCAATTTTTTCCTATGAGCCAAAATTACATATTTTTGTGTGGATTCCTCCTCATGGGTGTGAAGACTTGGACTTGGAATTGGATGGAGAATTTGGCTCAAATTTGGAAAGAGAAGATTTGGAAGAAGAGAAAGACTTGAATTTGGAAATTGAATTGCTAAAGGAAAAGGGTTCTATTCCTTGAAGATTTGGAGAATATTGAAGCCTATAAATAGAGAAGTTTTCTATATCTTTACACACCTTACACACACACAACACTTCTTTTTCTTTATTCTTTGTGTGAACTTTAACATGAGTAGCTAATTTTATTATTGATTGAGGATGAATTCCTAGTTCTTAATATATGATTTGAGTTTTGTTTCAATTCTATCTTGAATTTTTTTCACATGATTATCGCTGAGCGTTTACTAATAGGAATGTTTATACATTCATTCATGATTGATAGATTGTTTAGAGTGGCCAACTAAATTAATTTGTTAATTTGATCTAAAGCTAGTGAAAGTTAGGGGATAAGTAATCGTTTCTTGACTTTACATAAGTAGAAAACACGAGACTCATGAGGGGATTCCGTGAGCAATTGTGTGTGAAAACAACGCCAGAAAGTAGACCTTGATCTAAGAGTCTAACTACTAATATTGACCTAATAAGTTCATAAATCTTAATGCGTTTATTTAAATTACATCTAGAGTGATCTACTACTACGTGGTTTGGTAAATAGAATCTAACTAGGTCGAGAACTTCCGTATCCTTGAAATACAAGGGATTTAGGGTTTAGCACATCTATCCTTACCTACGGTTACATAATTTGTGACTAATAACAAGTACAAAAGAACATAACTTTAATCATTGTTTTGCAAAACGAAGAAGGATTCTTCGTCTTATCTCTCTTATTGATTTCAACTTTATCTTTTAATTGTTTTGTTTACTTTCTTTTGCTTTATACATCCCCCCTTTTGTGATAATTTTTACAACTAGAATCTCTTGCTCCTCGTGGGAACGAACTTGGCTTCCATTATATTATTTTTAATTGAGTGGAAATAAGATATTAATTTGATTGCACCTACGACACGCATAAGTCAGTAATGAAAAATTCAAAAAGATCAGGAAGGTTTGAAAAGTGGAATGCTCAAGTAAGTCATTGCAAACATGTCGCGAAATTTAATATGAAAACTCAAATATGAAGACTCAGCGAAATTTAGGAATGTCGCGAGATTTAATACATGTACACTTGCGATATTTCGCAAGTCATTCCCGAAAATAAAGGACAATCTTAGCCGGCTATCCACTCGTGTACTACCCTATATAAAGGGTCGAGTAACCGGTGTAGGGAGAGTTCTTTGAATTGTTAAGCAAGTCATTAGAAAGAGAAAGTTTCAGTAACTATAATTCTATAACCCATTTCTATTTCATATTGTAAGATTCAAGTATTCAATCAATAGAATCTATAATCATTCATCTTAAAATGACTTTAATTGTGTATATTTTTTAGTGAGGGGTGTAGTGTAGATTTCCCAACTACATAATGGCGCTAGAAACAGGAGTGATTAAAGATAAGAGATTGGA
>JAJJWW010006150.1:0-133487 GCA_023531295.1 Papaver armeniacum | reverse complement strand
CCTATGTTTTGCTAACCTGGTTCTCAAAGGAAGCGTTGTCGTATATCATCACTACTAACAATTACTGAACAAGGGGTTGGGCAGCTTAAGAAAACAAACGACAACTCCTTTTAGCAAAACCGTTGCGTGATTGACATTTATAGGCATAACAACTTTGTTTCATAAGTGTAGAAAGGACTCAGCCTTATCACAATCCCTCACAAGTGTTGCTGAAAAACACAAAAATATGATAACTGAAAAAATAAGTTAGAGGGAGATCTCAACATGAAACCTAATGCATGGATGTCTAGCTCTATCAACCATCCTTGCGCAAATCACAAGTTCTCAGTGCTTTTTTTTTGAATAGAACGCATAACAACACTTATAAAGTGTCGTTGAACTCAAACATAGGTAATGTTGGAAAAAATTAGGTTTGGGGGATCTTGATCCTGAGCCTCTTGTAATTCGAGCTCTACAATCCACTAACCATACCTACACTATCACAGGTGCTCCTAAGTATTGGTGGCTTTTTACTACACTTAACTTTGCTGACAACCCTTCCATAAGTGCTGCAAAACAAAATATAATGCTCAAAAATAACAGCTCGTAAGATCGAGCCGAAAGATACCACAGTACTCGTGTAATCACATTACATTCTCTTCTCTGCGTAAACAATCACATGCATTCTATAAGACCACCCACTTTAAGCAAAGCGATGCAATGCCCGCAATGAACTAAATGAATAAGTTTGGGGAATTTATGGCAAAAGCATACCATCAGATTATGATGTATGGAGGGAGCATATATAACGAATATAAGTATATGTAGAGCAATTATGCACAAGCTGAGCACCACTGCAGTAATTTATAGTGGGCCAATATAAGCAACCATAAAAACTCGAAATGTCCCATTTTCTCTCCTCCTTCATCTCGAGCTTGAGACCTGAGCAATGAAAATGATATATCATTTCACATCAAGTGAGTTAGTAAGGGTGTTATAAAAGTACGTGAGCTAGCATTTTATACTCAAGCACACAAACGGGAGCCGCTAACTCGTCTATTTGCAAGAAAATACTAAAGTATTAGTAAAGAAAATACAACTAGAGTATGCAAGCCGCACTCCTTACAACCTCACAAACTCCGATACATGACGAGAACAAAGTGGACCGCGACTCCGCACTTTTGTGAAAAACATTACCATCTCCAAACTCGATATTCACACACACAAACGATGTTAACAAAAGCAAGCCCGAATTACCAAACAAAGAGAACATAGTAGCCTGGAGTAAGCGAGGAAATTACATGAAGCCAACACGCGCAAATACATAAAGACAAACTCGCAACATCGATAAAGAAATGGGTTGAAACACCCCATGCAAAGTGTAATAGTGGATAACATCAAATATTCATAAAAAGCTGGCGAGTGATAAGCAGTTCCATCGCTCTCCATACTTCATTCTCGAGTAGAAGCATACTACAAAGAAAGACCTTTGCACTCAGCCAACTAACAACTCATGCGTAACTGCCACACTCTAGCCAGAAAGCAAAAACTCGAGGAGAGAAGAATAAGTAGAATACCTGAGAAGGAAAATAACACCTTCAAAACATTACTAAAGTAAGAATACAACACAAGAAAAGAATACAATCATGATCTAACTTGTGAAACTTCTCTTTCTTCTTCTTTTGTTCTTTTTCTTTGCCTAATCACTGCTATGATATATTCCCCTCATCTTCTCTCTTACGTAACTCTCGCCTCCTCGTCATCCATTTGGAAACCAAGCACTGGGCGGTCCACCTGGTCGGCAGTACTGCTGTGTCATGCATTTCATCGTATTCCTCTAATCTCATGGAAACTCCCCTAGGTGGTGGTTTCACCATCACGATACCACCAGATGTATTTGACTCGAGAATAGGAAACTTGTCGCACTTGGCTTTCATGTAAATGAATGGATCAGTTACAAGATTGGCCCTTATGCCGCTTAACCGATTGACTAATGTAAATCCATCTTTCTACCTTCACATTCCAAAATTGGTGTGAGCCCAACCTACACTTGAATTATTGAATTTGAAACATAAGGGATTGTAGTCCAACAATAGAATTTCTTCTAAAACACCGGTGTAACCCACTCGGGCTCGACCGTCTCCGCAACTCAAGGTTGTTGGATTCAATCGAAACTCCACCTGCTCTTGGCGTGACTCCTCTTAACATCCTTCGTAATAAACCTAAAGTGTCACTGATCAGAAAGCCTTTATATGATACTGCAGCTTTCTCTAATTCCGGCCCATATGACAACCATTCTACTCGCATGTGATACTCGGGCATGCCTTTGCTCGGATTTGCATCTTAACTCTACAAATGTATAATCTGAACATAAGAATATAAATTCAAATTTGCTATCTAAGCACTCGGAAGTTAGATTTATAAAGTGATGATGTGCCTAACATGGATTGTTCTTGAGTGACGTAATGAAACAAAATCACACGTATTTGTGTTTTTTGTAAGTAGCTTCTCCTTCGTAGCAGTCAAAATGTCTAAGTGTTTAAACTATAACTAAGCCGCATAATCCGATCTAAGAGTGGAACTAAACGCGCGTATTTTGTCGTGAAACCAATCGCAAATGTGCCGATCAGACAGAGATCGGGAAAGGACCTCATCCAGTAATCGCCCTCCCCGTCAAGATTTTGAACTCGCACATGTGCATTCTAAGACAAAAGTAAAATTAGAAAATGAAGCATCAACTCGATGCACCATTTTACTCGAACACGAACGCTCATACTTACGTCATATATGGGTCAATTTCTCGGTGTGAACAAAGCACATATCTCTGTGGAGCTGGTCTTTAACTTCTCTCACTATCCATACGCACTTGGACACCTTTTAAAGTTATGGACGTGCCGCGGCAGGGAACCATTTTGAGTGTTTTCGCTATTCCTTTGCTTTACTCCTCGCTTCACCGCTGGGCTGCCTTACGAATATCAAAAATACCTAAACACACTCCATTCCAAGATAACACCCTGGCTTTCATACAAGCTTCAAAGTCAGTGCATAATTCTTTACATATTCTTCGAATGTCTCTCACATACTCAGAAAGTCGGCGTATGCAACAGCTACTTCGTGCTTAATTAAATATTAGTATCTCTAAGCTGGCAAAGTGGCATAACTTTCAATACGAAACCAAAAACAAGAAGTAATATAAATTAAATTGGCATACCTTTCAAACGGATACGGATCCACCCATATTGCACAGTCCACATAATCGCACTCTCGAGCCAGGGAGCGAATTGCCTGGCGTACCATGACATCAAAAAGCCGATTACGAGGGAAGTACTCTCTCCAACATACACAAAGTCTCAAAAGTGCACAACTTCTACTCAAGTTCCCATTAATCATGGAGATCAACCGCCCTTTGGCATATTTTCGGAAAATAAGAAACACAACTCGAAATCGGGCTTCTCCTCGGGTCTCCCACAGTAAAAAGTCCTCGCGAAGCAACATGGTGTAATATTTGTCGCATAAGAATACGGTAATCAGCTTGAGCCTTAAGAACACCTAAGCAACCATCTTTCGAGAAATGCTTTCTAAGATCGTAACTAACCATAATGGAACCTTCAAATTTCGCACCCTATTACGCAATATACTCTTTCCTCGTCATTTAAACAAAGATGGTAGCCGGTGGAAGGATCGTTTGCCATTTATCTCTTTTGGATGCAATTTCGGTCTTATTCTGCTACTCGCATCAGACTATCATGAGACTTTGTGTACCGTCTCCTTTGTTTCGACTTTATATCATTCAATATGAGAGCCAATGATACTCTCGCAAACATTTTTTTCGTATGCGCAACATCAATATCAGCTGCGTAGTAATAAATCTGCGGAAGATGGAAAAAACCAACATTAGTAATTAATTCTAAAAAGAAGCAAACGATCGATATTTAATCTACGTGAAAGTTATAATGTCATGTTGTCGAATCTTAGGTAAGTATATATGCTCTAAATGAAGTAAGGCATGGTGCATTTGGAGGAAATGCCAAGATTTTGGAAACGCCTAACTAGCTTAAATTGACGCATCACTCCATCTAATACCTAAATTCAAACTCCTTTATACAGCCAAAAATAAATGTTTTGTCACCGGAGTGTCAAATGATTATAATGTTTGCAAGAACAATATACAATTAATCAAGATATAATGATTTCACTAGCGCTAATGCGACTTGGGCTCGCACTTTTTATATAAAGATATAATTTCTCATAGAAAACATAAAAAACAAATAATTTTCGAACTCATAAAATGCAATCCCTATAATGAATAGTAAAACAGGGGAAATAGTCTCTGCTACTATCTGCAAGTAAGCTAATGATCTCATTATAAGAAACTTCCCATTGAATGCCACCAAAATGTACACTAGATAGTAAATTACTCCTCGGGCTAATTTTTCATGTGTGGGCCGGGAGATCTTTATCTCTCACTAAAGCTAATTTTTGCAAAGTGTAATTAATCTCTCATCGCTTACGTGTTCTCTCACTTAAGCCAATTTGGCAAAAGGTAACCAATTTTTGTTAATGTGACCAAGACTGCGGGTGCCATTTATGCATCGTAGCATTTGTTGATAACGAAGCTTGAGTGCCAACACTGCAAAGGCAGCGTAAGAACCTCATACCTAAATATTGTTCATCGGGAATCGGAAGTAGAGAAGAACGAGCACACGAACGCATCGATTCGTCGCGTCGCCGAAAGCGGATTCTCGTTTTAGATCCTTGGGCAATCCTCAGTCCGTGGGCTGCCTGATTGTGTGAGGCCTCAGCTAACCGTGGCTCAACTCTGATCGCCTGGCCCGCTTTGAGTCTCTCAGACTGTCCGGAGTTGCACGGAAGATTGGCCGCAACTTTGCAGTCTCCTTCAGATCGTGGCGAAAAAGGTCAGCACGCTATCGACGCAAGAAGGCGCTTCTTGTTTCAGTTCTTGAATGGGCCCCGCACGAGATAAAGCGGAGATTAAGCTGACTCGCTGGGGCCAAAGGCGCAGCGGCGCGAAGTTAAGTTCTGGAGTTATGGAACTAACTCTTCCAAAGAAGGGGCAAAAGTCGAACAACATCGACTCCTTTAAGTCAAACACCCAAGTTCCAGCTTTCATCATCATTCGCACTCGAAATAGCCGCATCAAGCAACAAATAACCCTTTTCCGCTTCCCACATTTAGAATTACCTCCAGACGCACTTCACGCCGCCGCACTCACTCTTGCCCTTATCCTTCTTCTTTCTCTCTTCTTTTCCTTCTTATCTCCTCCCTCGGCTCTTCCTCCGCTTTCCCAAAATCATTTTGTATGTAATACTATTCCTCAAGCATTCAAGCGCCGCCAGCACCCGCACATAACAGTGGCTTTTCCTTCCTCTCAATCTCTCTCCATTAAACCGCCTTTTTCCGCCGAAGAGGATGATTACGACGAAGAAATCTCCTATGATTCAAGCAGACAGACTTTACGACCAAATGGGCAACCAGCTTCTGAAAGTGTGTTTCACACGCAAAGAGGACAGTGCTTCCCTTCCCTTTATACGTACATCCGTAAGTATAGATTACCATATGCAGAAATCGCTATCGTCCACATTAATAATGCCTTCAAGTTAAAAACCGCTTTAAGTAACGATCTCGAGTACACACGCACCCTTCTCTCCACAACTCAATAAGATCATCAATCAAGGGCTGCAAGTGATACATCAATGTCAATACCTCGCTGTTTTTTTCCCGGAATCGCATGCTCGTAATTGTGTTGTCACCTTGCATACACAACCGAGGGGGCAAATTATTCACCACAGCAGCATCACCAAGCCAACAATCATAAGGTCATAAAGATCGCCTAAATGGATTAAATCATCAATGCAGCAAGCCCAAGATGCAAAATTACGGGGATCTTGAGCAAACCTGTGATACTTTCTCGCCTATGTGCTTCCAAGCCAAAGAAGACTCGCTGGATGACGCATCTTCCCATCCTTACTCTGTTCGCTGCGCTACAGGCCATCAATCGCCTCACCACCCCGCTCGATCGGGGGCTAATTCCTCCTCAATCTCCGCACAACGGGGAAGTACCTAAGCACCTTCAACCAAACATTCTTCGCGGCTTGTCTCATCAAGCGTCAGCATCGCCCACGCTGGACGTGGCCCGCTTTCCACCCAGAATAACGCACATTTAGGACACTCATCCTGCATCTTTCAAATCTTTTCTAAACTAACAACAATCATTAACACAATTCATGTATTTTCTCGTAAGTCAATTGATAAGATTTGTCAGCCAAATTTCTTCTTCACCATATAAGCGAGCAAGGAAGAGAATCGATCCCCGAAGCGCAACAAGGAACCAAAATTGTCCTCTGAGAAGTTCGCTTCAAAAGATTTCCTGTATAAAACCATTTAGTGTCTTGGGTGGCCGGTACAATTCAACAAAGCAGATGGATAAACTTGTGTGAGCTTTACAATTAGGATATAACGCCACGTGTCCACCTCTTTCCACATGGTTTTCCAACCCCTCGCCTCGCACAAGTTCATGTCCCCGATCGATATGTGTGCAATCTACCTTCAACATCAAAGCATCTACATGATATGAACTCCCTTGTTGCTCCTCGTGGCGAGTACATCAAGATAAAGGCGGTATAGTCTCCCATGAAAAAACCCACTCAGCCAGGTATGCAGGATCCATACCTCAAGCTTCAAGCAAGTGAAGATTGTACTTCTTTCTGAGGAAGTGGGAAAGCGAGATTCTCACAATCAACGACAAGTGACAACTCAACTCCAAAGGATTTCCAAGTCTCTGAAAATGTATCTATGAAATTCTTTCAAGGCCTCCCGATACGGAAGATCACCTCGCATGAAAGAACGTACAAATAATTAAGCGACTGAATAATCTAATAAAAGAGGGAAAACCAAGTAAAGAATGCAATATTTCATACATATCAACCTTCGCCAATAAACCCATCCTTATTCATCATTTTGAATGACTTGAATCTGCAAATATGTTCAGCTTCTTTCGATCCAGTTAAAAAAGCCTTTCAATTTCCTCTTCTCAACCAACACTAGAGCCACTTCTTTGGTTGGAATGCTGAATTTATTAAAGATTAATGGAACTCATGCGAATCAAAACATGATAACCAAAGATAAGTAACCATAACGGATTAACAAATCATGTTTCAGAATTTAAAATTTTCCTTTTTTCTTTTTAACTTACAAACCTGAGTTACACATTGTAAGATATTTACATATACAAAAATGGGGATTGAGAACACATATTCCAGTAGTAGGTACTCGATATGAATATTTAGCTAAGCACATAGCAGCCACCTTGCTTCTAGTTTTTTATGTAGATAGATACCACTCACAATTCTACATGAGCATCACATGAGCAGACATTCGTCAAATCAATGCTTTGATAGACCTCTTCGAGCTACTATACGCTAACGTATTACAAATGAGTAGGGTGGAACTCACCGATGTTATAACTTCTGCAAGTACAAAGTCGGTAAAAGTTAAGAAAGCAATAACCAAACCAATCGACTACTTTACATAATCAAAGTAAAATGTCTGCAAGGATGGGTATAAGTAGGTACGCAAAAGTAAAGATGGATGGAAAAGGATTACTATAATGAGTTCTCTAAAACACAGTACATTTTGAAAAGGATTCGCAATAAACTATACTGCTTTTTGGCCTCGCCTCGCTTTAAGTTCTCAGCCAATAACATTCTCCTATATGAAAGCAAATTTCTCACTAGCTCTTATGTGAACATACCTGTAAAATCCAACGCCTTTAATTTGTCAATGGAGAAACATCTAAACATCTAATGTGACGTGGGTGACTGTGATAAAGTACAAGGATATCTACTCTCAGTAACAACAAGAGCGCGCCTTAAACAAAAGTAAACAACGCATCAAGGCACACAGTTCCGACTTTTAAAGCCCGTACGCATGACGCGCTTTTAAATCGAAAGTTTCTGATGAAGCGATTTCACTGAGGAGGTTTCCATCTTTCTCCACTCAAGATCCACAAAAACATCTAGAACAAAGCAATCAACCAACTCAACACTTGAGCAAAGGAAATCAATAACGGCCACTAAATCCACTTTTTTCAAGATATGACGACACGTAAAAATCGCTTGACCTGATCATACTTCGAACTAGTATAGCCAACCTTGCCTAACTTGAGTACATCGTGGCCACATGTATAACCATTTGCTACTAAGAGTGCCTCTACAAGCACTCACGCAGAAAAGCTTTGACAATCAGCCAATCAACATTGAAATCAAGTCCTTCAAACAAACTATTCAGCAGACCGCTTAGACAACATATGCTCAATACTAGTTAATCCAGCTAACCTCCTTCAACTAACCACGATGAGGAAACATTAATTTAGACATTCAACACACATCAGCAAGAAATTTTATTCATAAGTTGACGTGGTAAAAGTCACTAAACACAGCCGTATGCAATTTACATAACATCAATCACTCCAAATCGAGAACTTTCCTCATATTACACAATTTGAAACGTTATATGCTTCAAATACTTGTTATGTTTACTATTTGAGTTCAATTTCATGATGATAAGCAATCACATCACATCTACACATGAACTTAGACACACAAATGGAGCAATTGAACCCAAAAATGTAATTTAATGCACCGAAAAACCTTATTCAAAAAAAAAAAAAAAAATATATACTCCTAAATTGAGCTTGTTACGCATCGATCTTCAACTTTGGGAAATTATGAAGGATGGGCTCGAGATATGGGTTATGTATCGATCTTCAACATCTGGTGATGATAGATAAGTCAGTGAAGAAATTCCCGAGACGATGAAGTGCAAGAAGGACGGTAGAACGACCTGAGCTGGAGGTCAGACGATGGCTAAGTCACGGGCTTGAGTGATGGTGGTGCCAAGGAAATTTAAGCCAGATGTTGGTTTGAGGTGAAGTTTCGTCGCAACACACTGGGAGATGCAAATGAGGGAAAAAAGAAAAGGATAAGGAAGGATTGACATGAGAATGATGTTAAAGAAAAAGATAAGAAAACATTTAATGCTTGTTGTAATGATGAAATAGAACTAAACGAATAAAGTGAATGCGTGGTTATGATGACGATAGTTATATTAAAAATAAGATTATTATAAAAAAATTATAAGGAAAAAATAATGTAACATGGATCACCGTAGGATGGAAATGGATGGTTATGATGAAGTTTTTTCAACAACCCTCCTTACAACTCTTAAGAAAGATCATTGTTTTAGTGATAACGCATAAAATTTTGTCTTTCCGCAAAGGGATTTCACACTCCAGTAAAGTCTAGTTCTCGAAAAGTTTACTCTCTACGTTTTATCTTCTTTGTTGGATTACTCAAATCAGAACAAAAAAATATATATTATTCCTAAAATCACCCCTAAGCTTCTCCCTCGATTAACGGCCTAACCTCTTTCCCAAACCTTCTACTTCTTTCCTCGCATCGTATCGGGACACCAATTTCAGATGTGTAACCCTTTCTTGCAACAAAGATTATGTATTATTCCAAAATGCCGATAAGCTTTCTATGATACGCTAATCCAAGTTTCGACTTGCAAGAGTCCACCTCACCACCGTGTTTCGAGTCCCTGGAGCCGAAGGTGTTATGTCCTCGAGCTGCCGACCCGATGTGTGCCAGGGCCGTGAGGAATATTACGAAAGCATCTTACTCTATGGATCCATATATTCATCGTTCTTATGAAGTTCTCTCGACTGTAGAGTAGTCCACTCATCGCACGTGCCTCGAGCTCTAGAGCCGCGTTATGTCTCGCGGCTGCCAAAACCTGGACAGAGCTTGGGCGGTTGGAGGAATATTACGAAAGCACCTTACCTCATGGATCCACATATTCATCGTTTCTATGCGAAGTCTCCGACTTGCGAGTAGTCCACTCATCGCCAAAGTTTCGAGCTCTGGGGGCTGGGCAAGTTATGTCTCGAAGTTTCCAAACCTGATGGGTGTTTGCGGGTTTCATGAGGAATATTATGGAAAGCATCTTACCTATGGATCCACATATCTCATCGCTCTCATGAAGTCTCCGACTTCGTGAGTAGTCCACTCACCGCCGCAGGTTTCGAGCTCCTGCACATGTTATGTCTCGAAGTTGCCAAAATCTGGCGGAGCTTCTAGCGGTCGTGAGGAATATTGGCGAAAGCACCTTACCGGCGGATCCACAGTATTCATCGCTCTCCATGAAGTCTCCTGACGAGTGAGTAGTCCACTCATCGCAGTCTTTCGAGCCCTGAGCCATGTTATGTCTCGAAGCTGCCAAACCTGGACGGAAGTCTCTAAGTGGCTGGAGGAATATTGCGAAAAAAGCATCTTACCTATGGATCCACATATTCATCGTTCTTATGAAGTCTCCGCACTTAGAGTAGTCCAATCCACCGCTGTGTTTCGAGCTCCGGGCCATGTTATGTCTCGGGTTGCCAAACCTGGACAAAGCTTAAGGGCTCGGAGGAATATTATGAAAGCATCTTACCTAGCAGGGATCCACATATTCATCGTTTCCATGAAGTCTCCGCACTTCAGTAGAGTCCATCGCACCGCCGTAAAAGCTTCGAGCTCCTGGTGAGCATGTTATGTCTCGAAGTTGCCAAAATCGGGACGTGTTTAAGGGTCGGGAGGAATATGGCTAAGAAAGCATCTTACCCACGGATCCACATATTCACTCGCTCTTATGAAGTCTATGACTTAGTAGTAGTCCGCTCACCGCACGTGAAAGCCCTCGAGCCTCTGGGTCCATGTTATGTCTCAGGCTGCCACAAACCTGACAGTTTAAGGGCTCGAGGAATATTATGAAAGCATCTCACATATGGATCTCGCATATCTCACTCGCCTTATGAATTCCCTTCGATCTCAGTAGTAGTCCACTCAATCGCTTGTGTTTCGAGTCTGGCAAGCAAGCATGTCCTCAGGCTGCCAAATCTGGACATGTTTAAGTGGGGTTGCAGGAATATTATGAAAGCATCTTACCTCATGGATCCACATATTCACACTGTTCCTAGGAAGTCTCCGACTTCGTGAGTAGTCCACTCATCGCCAGTGTGTCGATCCCGAGCTCATGCTAAGGTCTCTGAAGACAAGAAAGTAGTCCACTCACCACTCTGTGTTTCGAGACTCTGAGAGCCAAGTTATGTCCTCAAGTTGCCTACAAACCGTGGATTGTGCTTCTAAGGGGTTGGAGGAATATTCCAATGGCACCTATATATTACTTATGGATAGGATGGATTCATCGTGATTTACGAAGTCTCCGACTTCCCAGTAAGTCCACTCTACCGCACACCGCTGTGTCTCCGAGCTCCGGAGTCAAAGTTTTATCTATGCTACTAAGAGTGTTACCACCAATCGGTTTTTTTGTAATTTTCTCTAATCCAACGTACCAAAGTTGGGGGAAGCAAACACTACTAAATCTAATCTATGGAAGCTTGTATTTCTTTGTTAAAAATCGTGTTTGGTTTGCCAATCCGTATGCTTTCGACTGCAATCAATGCAGGAAAGTTCCCCATTTTCCCGCCCCTGTGGCTTCTCCGCCCAAATTTGGCCAATGGTCCGGCCCAAGGAATTTTCATGCATAATATTTATTTTCGGGACCACCGCAACGTGTCCTCCCGATGCTAACTCCCCAATATTTTCGCATAACGCCGCCTCAAATTTCACACACACATCGAAAACCGTGACTCACCAAAATCATTGTCTTCAACTCGAAATAAGAAAACTCCTCTCACCAAAAAAAAAAAGAAAACTCTCTCACCTATCGCCATGTCTGTGAACTCCGGAAGCTCTAACCCTAACAATCTCCTCATCTAAAACCCAATAATCTCCTCAATCTCTCAATGTAAAACCCTAACAATCTCTCAATCTCCAACAACAACTCCTAACAATCTCTCAATCACTCCAAACTCTTCTGAAAACCATAACTATCTACTAATCTTAGATCTCTTCAACTTCGAAGAAAACTCCTAATAAATTTTCTTAAGAAAAGGATCTCTGATGCAATGGGGTAATCTCTCATACTCTCAAATCTTAAGATAGCAACCTTTCTCGCTCCACTTTTCTATTTTAGTAATTTTGGGTTTTTTTTTTCATGGTAAATAATTAGATCTTAACATGCAACTTAGGTTTTGTTGTTTCATGATGAAATTGGAATTGGGTCCTATTTAATTGTGTGAATTTTCGATCTTAGGTCTTTAACTTGGGTGAATGATCTTTATGATGATTTTCACTGCTAATCTTGGTCCTTTGATGATTGTCTCGCACTCATGTTCCCAGTATTTTATGGTCCGTGTTAAACTTGATTCTAAATTAAATCGGGTCATGTTTAATATGTCTCGATAGTAGTTTTTTTTAGGTTAATGTTGTTTATAGTTTCTTAACATGATATATGTAGCTATTAGTTGAGTTTCACTATTTATGTTAATCTAGCTTGATAGTGTAGCTCTTTATTCTCTTTAGTGTAAGGATTTGAGTTATATTTCGCCAAAGTACTGAAGTTTAGCTGCATTGTGATGCAATGAACTATATTTAGCCATTCATATTTTTAGCCACCGTGATGCATGCCTCAGGTCTGGAGTTGCAGGCATTAGGACCTCGTATTTCCTCCTTGAGAATACATCTTGTGAAAATTGTGAACATTACTAAGTCTCACTTCTGAGATTTTCTATTTTCTTTTATCACTTCACAAGGCATTTTGATGACAGAACATGATTAACATTTGAGTCCTTTTTTTCTTCTATTGTGTTATGGTGAGTAATTTAGAATTCGTAAGAATTTAGAATTCTCTTTGGCTTTCTTGGTGTCATGACAAGGATTTTTTTTTCTCTTCGGTTAACTGATGATCATCGTGTTTAGTAAGCATCACCGCAAGATGTTTTGAATCTGCTATTGCCTTTAGTAAGCATTCATTTGTGTTAGCTTTTGAGCCATATTGATAATTGGGGTTATGTGTTTGCAAGGCATAACTGTAATAACTGAAGACTAACAAGGAAACACATAAGAAGTGTGTAGAAGTTGAAGTCATGTGCACAGTGTAAAAACTTTCCCATCTCAACTTTCAGTGTAAAGAATTTCTTCACCATATAATTTTAACTAACTCTATATGCATTGTTGTTTCAGTATGCAAAACAAACAGCTCCAAACTTGATAAAGGTCCTCCATCTAAAGATACTCCGCCACTCACTCTCAAAGTTGCGATCCCTACAAAACCAAGTCCGTAGTAATCCATCTCTTCCACTCCGAAAGTAAGAGCGATCATCACTAAGGAACACAGAAGTTAAGCGATAAAGCATCGTCCATCTCGACGTGCTCAACTCTCTCTGAATGTCTGCAGTACTAGCAAGGATACATTAAGATGAAGGTCATCAAGAAGTTCATGATAGAAGGCAAAGACTTTCTATCTCAATTTCATAACAAACTACTTACCTTCCTCATTTTAATCTGCTTGCGCTCTTTGCAGATGAAAAACAATGCACACTCAACATTCCCCAACCGAAAGTGCTTCACTCACTTCAAAGCCGCAACACCCGACTCAAATCCACAAGTCGCAGTAACCATCTCTTTCACTCTAAAAGTAGGCGATCATCACCATGGAACAAGAATTTAGAGACCAATGTGTTAGCTGCTTCTTCTCCGAACTAAGAAGTATGACAATCTCCAAAGCGTTGTCGACAACTCGAAAGTGCTGAAATCGTCGCCACCAACTACAAAGAGGCTGAAAGCACTAGGAAGAAGAATGCAATCGAAATTGCTCAACATTCACAACAAGCAACTACAAAGTCCCAATCTAAAAGCCTCCAAAGGAGATAATGAAAATTCCGGAGTGGGAGAAAGAATGTAAAGCTGAAACTTGACACAAGCTGGCATAAGACAGCCCATGTGCCCGAATGTTCAACTTCGGATCCACACTGACACTCTCAGCGATTTTCAAGACAGGAGGAAGAGGATGGAGTGAGGAGGAAAGTCAGGAAGAGGATAACTCGATCTGTGGAGCATGATGTGGAAAAAGAGAATGGGTAATGGTGATGAGCCCGAATTGGGAAGAAAATGATAATGGTAATGATGATGAACATGAATTAAAGAATGGTAATAGTCTCGATAATGAGGAAGGTGAAGAAGGAAAAGAAGCAAGCAAAGAAAAATATGTTCCACGTGGTCCAACCAGCATGTATGCACTAAAGCTATATTCTCACTGATCCAAGAGAAAAGCTCCTTCGATGCTAACGAACAACCGATTGGTGATCCATCCTGCAACTTGCCAAAGGTGCTAGGGGTGCTTTGTCTCGGAAACTTCCATTAACGTTCAAGGATTGGAGACTTGGTCCCTTATGAGGCTTCAAGAAAACATATGGAAGATAGATCTTGGCACGCAATCGATAACTCTTTCAACTCTTTTCATTGATCAACAACTATTTAATTCATAGCTGTATTCTAATTCAAATTATTTAATTCTATTTTGTAGAATCGATTCATCGTGCACCGAGTGTTTACAAAGCATCATTATTTCAAAGAAATGGGAACTTATCTTGAGAAGAGAGGTCATAGGACATGGTTTGGCTACTCTACGCTTGGACTTGCCTAAGTGAAGCAAGAGAAACGGCTGGAGAAGTTAATGCCTGTGACCATGACAGCTTAGAGTTGAAGAGTTTGCAGAAACATGTAGACTTATTGAATCTGAAGTAATTTATATTATATGGTAATGACTATATATTTGTATTAAAACTTAAAAGTCCTGCCTAATGATTTCTTGTACTTTTCTATTCAGATCGAAGTTAATAAAAATGCAAGAAAATCGCTTCAAAACACACTCACCCCACATACCATAAGTTCTATAGTTGTTACACCCGATCGGAGGTGAAATTGGTATGTTCTACATTCTTGATATCTCACCATGTGAAAGCTATTGCATGTTAAAATATATAATTGTTTGAAGTTCTCTACAAAGTTTTATCTAGAAATACTCGAGTTTCTTCTAAGCATTGTATCAAGACTTTAATACCATGTTGTTATGCTATTCTTGATGACTCGTCATGTATTGATACATTTATTTGGCAAGCAAAAGAGCAAACACAACCAAAGAGATTGATAGAGATGTAATCTGGAGAGTCAGTCATGCAAATAACAAGAAAGGAAAGAAACCACATCCCGGTGCTGTGAGCTTGAAAGAAATCTTCTCCGTCTTTGTTTTGTTTAGTGTGCTTGAAAATGCAAAACACTGGTGTCTTGCCACGCTTACACAGGAAAAACTTGGAAAAGCTCTAGAAAAGTATAGGCTGATTGTGGATCATCCGTGATGGATGATATTCTTGCAAAAGGCCTCAAGCAGGACAAGAAAACTAAAGGAGACTTAAAGGAATTGGTCTTGGAGCCACACGTAAAAGGTTGTTATGTAGATCCCACTATATAGATGATGATTGAGCAGTGTCGGAATCTTATAAAGCACTCAGAGCGATCGAATGGCATGCAAGTAGAGGTGAGAATTTAACTTTCTTCTATTAGGTCTCTTTCTGCATGAATTCAAACTCGATAATGCCCTCTTATATCGCTGATTGGTCTTAAGTAGTAGGAATGAAATCAAAATGTCTCCGTAATGGAGTCTTACCCTCCTCGCATGTCAAGTCCTTCAAGAATAACCATGAGGCTAGTACTGAGCAGAATATTATTTGTAATGAAAAGAGACTCAACCGATACCACCTCCAAGTCATGCCGGAGAGACAAAATAAGGTTCAAGTGCCAAAGAGATTCCAAGTTTGCAAGATGTTAAGATGGTACAAGGAGGACGAGGTGGCTATGAGGTCGAAATCACTAAACAGATCCAATGCAAGTGGGCACATACTGGAAGGCTAGATCGGCTCTGGAGCCTACACCGTATGTGCGAAGGCCGCTATGTGGAGGATGCTCTGTCTACTAAGCTAGCTCGCGAGTCGGAACGCTTCATGATACCGTTTCAAATTTTATCACATGGCCTGAGTTGATAGTAATATCCTACCGATGAGACTTCTTGATTTTCCGTGATCTTTGGAGACTTATCTTTGATCTCTTTGGAGACTTAATCTCTTTGCAACAAACATATCATCTGCCACTTTTCGTATGTTTTGTGTATATCACATTGGTATGTGAATGCTGCCACTTTTTGTGTATATTACATCTGGTACATGAATGCTATGACTCGGGTTTGGTTAATTTGAATGAATCTTTCGATTTAATCCAGTTAGTTTTCTTTTTACATTTCACAACATAAACGAGCTGACAAAAGTGAAATATGTATGTAGGTCCTATTCACAAATATATGCGAAATAGCTTTATTTACAATCATAATTATGTGTTGTCAAAGATAGTCCTACTACACATAGTATAGTTGTATCGATGCGCTTACGCTGATGCTGGCAAGTGTAACTTAGTCGTAATATTCACAATACTGATACAATAAATGTCAGTGTGGTTAAAAATTCCCTACTACTCCACGACAAATGTATTTGTAAAAACAAACTTCATACCAATGCTTATACAAGATATACACATTGCCAGAGCAGAAGTAGTGCATAACGCTAGTAAGTACAGTGTGTTAAAAATTCTAGCATTGCCTGCTTACAGTGAGTTGTAAAAACAAATCTTCTACAATGCTAACAAGTATACTCGATCGTAATATTCACAATACTAATAAGGTCGGTTAAAAATTTCTATACCTACGAATAATCATTGTAAAATCAAATCTGTAAACATCAGCAGGAGTTGTTCGGAATGAGTTATACAACTCACGGAAGTGCAGTGGAGAGGAGTATTCACAATACTATGTATACGTTGTCTTCCGGGTTTCAATTACATAAGCTGAGATATCATGAAACACTTACTTTTACAATATACAGTCTGTGTATTCGAGATAGTTACGACAATTCATACAAGGGTTAGACAAATCTTATTCATAATACGACTCTAACGTCAACCTAACAGGGTACAGTACTACGGTATAACCTATCCCATCTGCTCCTCGTTATCCTTTCTTTACGCTCTCACAATCAAGGCATTGAAAGCGTGAAGCAGAGCGTGAAGCGTTTTTCATTTTTAGGAAGCGATGCGTATGTCCAAGCGTGAAGCGTCGCTTCATATTTGATGTTTGAAGCGGATGTTTTCTTATAAATAAATTAATAAATTATTCGTAACTAGTAATTACTCCAAGCGGAGTATAAATTTATTAGGAAGATAATATCTATTTAAATTTTATATAAGTCTGATTTTTGTCAAAAACAAAGCGTGTGTACACCAGTTTAACCTACTACAAGCAAGTGGGTGGTGGGGTGTTGGATTCCCCCTTAAAATATTCATATTTTTCTTTCAAAAGCTTTAAAAATTAGGCTTCATGAAAAGATGCCACTGCGTTCGATTCCCTTAAAACATTCATATTTTTCTTTTAAAAGCTTTAAAAATTAGGCGAAAATTTTAAAGCTTCATGAAAGATGCGCTTGTGACCTCTTCAAACGAAATGTTGAAATTTGAAGCGAACTCAAGCGTGAAGCGTGAAATTTGAAGCCGAGCGTACGCTACGAGCGTGAAGCGTGACGCTTAATGAAAGATGCGGCTCATGGACCGCTTCGGAGCGAAATGGTGAAATTTGAAGCAAAGCGTACGCTCCGAAGCTTGAAGCGTACGCTTTTAAAAACCATGCTCACAATCTCTATGAGTCTATGACTCCATCTTCTCTCTCTAGTCTAAAAAACTATAGAAGAAATTGAATCTAATTGTGTTTTTGTTGTAGATAATAACTTACTGATGAATGATGAATCAAAAGATGTATGGAGTAAAGACATAATTGGACGACGACCAAAGGGAGGAGTCCCTATGTGATGAAAAAATAACCAAAGATGTCCGTCACAAACTTTGTGCAAAAAAAATAAAATAAATTACAATTTCATGAAATCGAGAATCAAATAGACATAATCAAACAATTCGATCCAAAAATTCCTTCACATAAAATCAGTTGAACAGATTTCCAGTTCAAGCTTACTAGAAAAACTCATTAGATCGATCAAATAATTCGGATCCTAAACGAACTGCAGTAGCAGAGAAGCGGGTGGAGAAGATGACGGTATCTGGGTCTACGGGTCGGATCCAGATCGACTCACGAACAGATCAAACCGTTCTCTGCTACTGCAGTTTGCTTTACTCACAAGCAGAAAAAATCCTGTAAAATCAATCAAACCGTTCTTCTTAACAGGAAAAACCTTCAATTTCAGCAGTACATTAATCCTTCGATTTCAGCCCCTTCAATTTCAAAGACATATAAGATGAACTTTAAATAAATTGCAAAACGGCCAAAAATAAATGAAACATCAGATCTTGATTTATTGTTGCTATGAATATATGATGCTTTTACTATCAAAAATAGTATATTGTTGTTGCTGCTGCTAATTTATTGTTGTGAGAAAGATAAAACATTTTTCTCTGTGTCAGTAACAAAGATAACAAAGAGGCAGAGGAGACGAAACGCTAAGACAGTAAAAGCAAAGATTAGGTTTTAAGGATTTATACCTAAAGTACCCTTGTTCTAAGCAAATTACCTAAAGTAGCCCTGAACACATGTATTCAAAAATGTGACACCAAACGTCAAAGTGAAGCTAATCTGTAACGTGCCTTACTGGACGTGCTCAATAACAAGGCTCATGTAACACGAGCAAAAGCCATTGGACAAAAAAAAGGTACTCTCTGTCTCTACCCATATAAAAATATTTTTTTATTGAATATCAAATAAAAAGATAAATATTTTCGTATTCGTATATTTGAATTTTTGAAAGGGAACATTAATTAAATACCCTCCTTTTCAAGGTCTTCACAAATACCCCAAAGAACTTCACAAATACCCCTAAGGGTTTATTTTAAGTGGATAATGAAAATGAACTAGTACTTATTTGGATAATGAAAATGAACTAGTATGTTCTTGACGCGTGAAAACGTCAACCCAACCTCCTACGGAGGTTGAATTGACTTAATATAATCTTAGATGTGCCAAAAACTATACCCTAAAAACTTAAAATATACCCTTTAGGGGTATTTATAAAGTTTTTAGGGTGTTTGTGAAGACCCATGAAAAGGAGGGGTATTTATTTAATTCCCACTTTTGAAATGTTTCTTATACACTATATCTCAAGAGAAAGGATCCATGGACATTCTTGGATGGACACTATCATACTTGGTTTGTGCCATTTTATCCGCAAAACCCAAACGATAATGAATTCAAATCTAATATTTTGATGATACGTTTCTCTTATAAGACTCTACATTCCTACAAAAAAATGAGCACAATTCGAGATACCAAACCTCACTATCCACCGATCTTAATTTCAACCGTTAACTTTTAACGACTGATATTCAAAAGGATAGATAGTGGTGTTATACATCTCGAATTATGCTCATTTTTGATAAGAATGTAGAGGCTTGTAAGAGAAATGATGTATCATCAAAATACTAGATTTAAATTTATTGTCGTTTAGGTTTTGTGGCGAAAATGACGCAAATCATGTATGATAGTGTCCATCTAAGAGTGTGCATGGATCCACCCTCATATCTAAATACATTTCATTGGTCTATTAAGCTTTAACGCGCCATAATTTTTAAGCTCCATAGTTTTGAATCCGTGATCCATCGTTGTGACATCACTTTTACCTAATTGTTATGTACATTAGGCTGAAGATTTCACTTTGGTATTCCCGAAGCACTAATAAAAGGTAGGCCCGACACCCGAAATTAGCAGGTAGGTTCTTCTCTATTAGTGTTTCAGGAGAAAGTGAAGTAAAATCTTCCATCAACATCATTTTTAAATATATATATATATATATATAAATATATATAAGTAACATCTACATATAATCTAATTTATTGTATTTTTTTTTCAAGTTTGGAATAATATATATTTATCGACCTTGTTAGGGGTGCACCAACAGAGATGAACTAAATCAGTTGACTTTTTAAGTTACTGGTGGGACCCTAACATCTTAATCCAATGGTGAAGATGATTGGTGCACCAAAGTCCAAACTAAGTATTTTCGAATATTTTATTAGTGCAGCGTTTCAGTTAGTTTTCCACCATGAGTCAATTATTTTTATGAGTCTCTTCGTCGGCCCTCACTGCTGCCGCAGTAATCTAGTAGGTTAAGGTTAGTTTGTCTGTATGATTCGAAGAGTTTTAGTTTTTGGTTAATATTGTAGCTCAAAAGTTCACCTGTTTGTTTTAGTTTTTTTTCAATCTTTACTACTACAATCGATCGAATTAGATCTACTAATTCTTCATTTTAGAACATGGGTTTGTTGTAATAGTATGAAACTGAAGTGAAAATCGTTTTCATTTGCTCAATTTGATGAAATTGACAAAATTGAGAAAGTTTGATTTTTTGAAATTAAATGTTTAAACGATGTAATCAGATGGTTTAGATTGAAATTTTGATGATTATGTGATTGGGAATCGTTGTATTCAGATGAAATTTGAAGAATTGTAGAAAGTTTTGATGGAATTTGATGATTTTCCAAAAAAATTGATTTCAATTTAATTAGCGTGACTAGAGGTGTAAAACGTGCCGGCCCGGCACAGCCCGGCACACGAAGTCGCGTGCTTCACGTGCCATGTGTCGTGTTGTGTCAGGCAACGATTTAAACGTCTTTGTGCCATCTTTTGCTTTACTAGTCAAAAGCTAGGCACAACACATTTTTCACGACGCGCAAAGACACGAATAAACGTCTTACGCACACGTGCTATAAACAATTTGAAATCACTTAATGTATACATTAAGTCGACATTATCACAAGAATTTAATTAGACAACATATCATTTGAAATTATTTCAAGTAAAATTAACAAGTTTATTCAATAAAAAGAAATAACCCATCAAATACAAAATTGGATTATTTTCATATAAATTAATGTTCTAGTTAAATATAGGTGACGACATTATAACAACGATATTGAAATATATTTTCCATATATTAAGGTATTATATGTGTTGTTATAAATAAGCCAACATAAAATGTTAAAAACTAGCTAGGATAGTGACTCTTTTGTGAAATATACAAAAAATGTAATGTATTATGCCTTGTTATATGGTGTATTTGTACATGTTATGACGTGCTCTCTTAACGTGCTGGGCTGAGCTGGGCCACGTGCTTATCCGTGCCGCGTCTGTGCTACCAGTGCCAATTAGTCAAACACAAAGACGTCCCATTTAACTAACGTGTTGTGCCGTGCTGGGCTAAGTCACGTGCTGGGCTGGGCTGTGCTCAAATTTTAGCGTGCTGTGCTGGGCTGTGCTCGTGCTGGCACAGCCCAATTTACACCTCTAAGCGTGACTGACATTTCAACAACAATACATGTAAGAAAACAGGCCAACAACAGTTCTGTAACAAAGAAAGAATCCGTCCGGCCACCGCCATGAGTAATCTGTTCCCAAGATGATCTGTCTGTTTTCCTTAAAGTTGTTTCTGCATAACATAAGCATCTTCCCGATTTTCATAAAAATTAGCTGCAATCTCATAATTATATCCTAATTTTTCAGTATAAAGATTAACGGCAGCTTGATTACTTGTACGAACATGAAGAGAAACATATTCAGACCCATATTCTTTTACTAACGCGTTCTGAGCAGCATCCATGAGTTTCTTTGCAATCCCTGATTTCCGGTGAGTAGGAGCAACACCTAAACTTGCAATATAACCATGACTCTCAGTGCCTTCTCCTTTCGTCTGAGCAATAACAAATCCAACAATACCACCAGTACCACGGTCTTCTGCAACATAAACAAGTCGTGGCCAAAAATATATATATTCTTCAAAAAGATGATAATCCCAGCGGTTTTCCTCTGGAAAACAAAGCAAGTCACAAACTTGGATTGCCGGTATATCAAACATTATTGCTTGTCTGATATCAGCCATATTGATTGGATCGAAGAGATTAAAAATATTGATGAAAGAAGAATAAAAGAAATAGTAGAAGAGAAAACGCGTCTTACTTGTGTCAAAGTTGGGCCCTGAACGCTTTTAGTCTTTGTAAAGATAGAAATATAGGTCGTATATATATATAGATGGAAAACGCGTCTCAAAATTTATGAGAAGTTGTTTCCTGAATGCTTTTAGTCCTAGTGAATGATAGAAATTCAGGAAGAAGTTACTCGTATATATAGATGGACAGATTCCTTGATTTACAAGAAAGACTTTATAAATAATGATTTACCTAAATATAACGGGCCGGACTAGGAAAAAAGAAGTTAATTGTGGGGATTGCTAAATAATGATGGGTGTTGTTAACTTGTGCTCCCGTATATAGGTTAAGGAGTGATTAATAACCTATTTTTTGTCTTGGAAATTGATTAGTACCGTCGGAGTTATTGTATTTTTGGGAAAACAGCATGTGTGTAAGTCAGTAAACATTGATTACATTTTTACCCTCTTCTCTTAATTAGGTCAGAAACAATCATTTCTTCTTCCATTACTTTTTCATTTCTTAATCTGGTTATCTCTTTCTACCTCTTTTTACCTCTGTGATTCCGCAAAACTCCATACAGATTTTTTGTTTTTGTTTTTATTAATACTCAAATGGTTGTACAACATGAAAAAATCTTATATTAACCGTTCTTATTGCAACATCGTCGATTCATAATCATCGACCCCTAATTTTCGTCTTTACTGGATTCAATCGGTATGGGCGATCTATTAAAAAAAAATTAGAGATGGACAAGGGTAATCAGAAAAAATAAAGAAGAGGAAATGAATAGAAGATGGAAGAAGAACTGCAGTTGGTTACTACTTGGTTTTTCGATCTATGGGTTTTTACGTTTTAAGCAACCTTAGTTTTATAAGTTTGAAATTAGTTAATATCACGATATAAAGACAAAATCTGGTTTTTAAGAGATGATTTCCAAAAAGGTTTTGTTTAGGTTTTAATGGGTTTTACAGTGGATACTAACAAAACGAAGAAGGTAGGAAGAACAGAGGTTAAAAGGAAGACACCAATCACGACCGAATATATGTGCCATGTAGGATCAACGGAAGATGATGATAAAAGAACCCCAAAAGTCCAAGGGTGTTTGTGGAATGAACATAATATTTATTAGATCAATTTCTTAAACTTAAAAACATTAAGTTCCAATAAAAAAGGTTAGGGAATCGATAAAATAATTAATGCTAATCCTATATACGGGGATACAAGATAAGAAAACCCAATAATGATCTTTAGGGCGGTGGACTGACTACTTTGTTAACCTTCTTTGACTCTTGATCAAACAAAAGTCTAGGTTGTCCCAGCCATATAAGATTATCATTTTGAGGGCAACTATCTCCTTCAGTGTTATGTAACCTATTCACATAAACAAACTGAACTTATTTGTTCTTAAACAAAATATCCTTCACATCATCTGGGATTGACCGAGTTTTCCATTCACAATTGGAGGGCTCACATTGAATCCGGAGATCATCGAGTTGGAGCTGTAGTTCGACCGCTCACGGCATTGCAGGGCTCACAAAATAAATAAATAGTGTAGAGGTTTCTGGTAACTTGTTATTGCATAAAACACAACATGAATCAATATGTTTCAAAATCCCAATCTTATAAAAAATAAATAAGAGGTTTCTGGTAAATTGTAATAAACAGTGAAGGTAATCTTGGGGCCTAGAGATGAAATTCGGGAGGTCAAGATCGTAAAGCCCTTTAGATTTGAAAAATTGGAAAGTGGGTTTGAGGGTTTTGTCTAGTTTTAATGAGAGGATATGCGAGGTTCAGTAAATTCTTAAGATTTAAGTAGGAATAGTACTGAATCAGGTTTAGTCGTGGCTTTGAATTTGATTCTTTTAAAGCAGTAATAGCTTTTTCTTGTGTGATAACCCACATGAATTAATCAGACAAGAAACAACAAATGAAGAATCATCACTGGTCCAAGTTAATGAAACTACAAGCAAGGCATTTATACTGGCCAGACATACAAACTAAAATAAGACAAGCGTTGCACTTTCATGAATCATCACTCGTTATAAGAAAAGTTAATTCACATGCATAATACAATAATTTCATGAATCAATCATGTGGTATTACTACATTCCTTACTTCACCGTTCCTTTCACTTCTTAATTTCTTGCAAGCAAGGATTGAAACAAAAACCCACCAGATCCTCTAGATTTGAGATTTATGAGAGGAAAAGTCATAATGCCAATAAAATTTGTTGTTGATGAAGCATCTGCCATTGTATTGGTTGCCATCAACAGGAACCATTCATATAGTTGTTGTTTGTTTGGGATTAAGGTTTGATTTCTTTCTTCCTTTTGCTTCTCTACGTTCTACACAGACTGAGGGAGGGAGGGAGGGAGGGAGGGAGGGAGGAGAAGAGAAGTTTACTACTTATACGGGTTAGACATCTGCCCGTTTCTTTTAGGGTTTACTCATTATCCTTAGATTTCAGTTTTATTACTACGGATAATCGTTATAAACGGCTGTGATATGGCTTCATACATGTGGCAGATTTTAAAGGGTAAGATATTTTTGAAAGGTGAGTATCTTAGTGTAAATCTTGAACATTTTGATTCAAGAAGATGACACAAAACTAACTTCAGGCCGTGAGAGTATACAATCAATGATGAAAAGAGATGAGTATGTGATTGGGTCTTCCTCTGGAAAATAAAGAAAGTCGCGATCTTTAACCTCAGGTATATTGGCAAGTCTTGCGTTTCTGATGCAAACCACGGATTTGGATTCCTAAATCTTGGGCTCGTATAATTTGATATATACAATTTCCATATATCAAAACATTGTAGAATTCTAAATTAACAAGAATTTTTACATAAAAATATTCTTAAATAGAAACCATCCCCAGCACAGTTGGGAAGGTATGGTTTGTTTCGGGAGATGGTATGAAAATTGCACAATTCAGAAGGAGGTTTGACTTCATGGTCAAACCGAATTTAGAATGCAAATACCAAATAAATCAATTTAGAAAGTTTCTCTTGGTAATTCAAGTGACGTTCGAAAACTTTCATTGATTCATGAACTTGTTGCTCGTAACTTTTCACAAATCTCCAAAAAGAAAGCCTCATGTAGCAATGTTGAAAGTGCAATTAGAGAAATGGTTCTCTAATCAACCCCCTTGAGATGTCACTGCATGACTTCTGGTGGAATAAGCAGATGTGTATCCTGCTGCTCACTATGGTTGACTCACTGGTACTGCATTACTTGTAGCTTGCAGTAGAAAACAATTTGGAATAGATTAAATAGACCTACGTAAAGGCTATGCTTATCATAAAAACAAAAGCAAGACTAGGGTTGCAACTTGCACATTGCCAAGGTTATGCACTGGTTTCACTATCAATTGCAACAAATTTAAAGCCTAGCTATGATGGGTTAAGTGATCTCAAAAATTCGATACACAAATTAAGAACTTTAATTTGAACAACAAAAGGTAAATCTCATTATTGAAATATAATTTTACATACTGAATAATCACAAACCAAATTTCATGAATCAATCGTGTGGCATTTCTAAATTTCATAATACAATACTTTCATGAATCAATCGTGTAGCATTACTAAATTTCATCATACTTCAATACTTTTAACTTCTTAATCGCAGAAGAATCGAAAAATGAAAATCCACCTGATCCATTCTTGTAAAGACTGAAAAATCAACCTTATTCTTTCTAGATTCTTTTCTGCAAGGACAAATAACAACAAGATTTGAGATTCATGAGAGAAAAAGTCATAATGCGAATAAAATTTGTCGCTGATGAAGCATCTGCCATTGTATATCATAGAATCATAGATGAAAGAGAGAGAGTTAATTATTTAGGGTTCAGGGCTTGATTTCTTTCTTCTTTTCTTTCTCTGCACAGACTAAGAGAGGCAGCCACAAATTAGATATAGAAGAGAACTATACTACTTATACTATCAAGGTAAGATATCTGCCCCGTTAATTTTAGGGTTATTTCATCTAAGGGCTGTAACGTGTTATACGACTGACCGTTCTTTTTGACAAGCACCTGTAATTTGCACGGCTGTGATTATGTAATTTGAGTCCTTTTTTGGGGGGGAGCTTGTCCAAGTGTAATTTAAGTTTAAGTGAATTTGAGGTGCGTGACATAGTTGGAGTTTGACTGGAACCAAACTGGGTTAGCTTAATTGAGATATTGTTAGTCTAGAGGTTCAGGTCATAACTGATGTAAGCTGAATCGAATTGTCTGGGTCGCCTATGAAATATTCTGCGTCGCCAATGAAACAATTACAATACTTTCATGAATCAATCGTTTGGTATTCTTGCAAAGATGAATAGAAAATCCATCAGGTTTTTACTTACAGGAGTTCTGGAAGATGAAAATCCATCAGATTCTTGTATTGCAGAGAACTAGATTGAAGAGAACTGGAAATTGCAAAAACTACCTGATTCTTTCTTACAGAGGAGACATTGAGAACAAACATCCCCTAAATAACCACCAGATTTGAAATTTATGAGAGGCAAAATCATAATGCGAGTATAAACTGTCGTTGATGAAGCATCTGCCGTTGTATTTTCATGATGTTGTTTATGTTGACGAAATAACATGATATCATCTATATTGAATAGGATGGTGATCCGCTACTATCTTTTCAATTAGAAGAATTTTCTGCTCAATCAAACGTCAAAGGTCTCCTGATGTTGTGTTTATTTCTTGGTCACTTTTCGTGTCAAACATGTTGCCTTATTCTTCACACATTGGTGGTGTGCTTTATTCTACTTTATTCCAGACAGTAGCAACAAGTTCACACAATTATTTGCAATTTTCCACTGAGATAACTCATAAGTATTGGATTGTTTTCTGCAATGCATTACTTGGCAGTAGAAGAATAATTCGGAATAGATCTTTTTATACAATATTAGTATTGCAACTTGCTGCAAATTCATCACAAACCCAGATGATTCACCATCAATTGCAACAAATTGAGAGACTAGCTAATTAAGATGGGTTCAATAATCTCAAAAAATTTGAATCTTAATTAAAGAAGAAAAGATAATACAAAATTACAAAACATATAAATTATTTTACATAATACGTGAGTATTTTCTTGATTCATGTGGTATTACTACATTAATTTCATGCTTCACTGTTATTTTCAGATGCTCGCATCCGGCTTTACCTCCTTGTCTCGGTTCTTATTTTTGTTTCAGGTGCTCCATTCATGGGAAAAACGATGTCATCATCCCATCTAAAGAGCAAGCTGCTGAAGAGAATGGAAAATTAAAGCCATTGAAAAGGGCCAGAAGATGACAAGATTTTTGATTTTTGAGAGGAAAAGATTTATAGAAAGAGATGAGAGAATAGTTGTTTGATTTGGGTTTGGGATTTGATTTCTTTCTCTACACAGACTGAGGGAGGCAGCCACAGATTGGATCTACTCTAGCAGTACAAAACAGAACAATACTACTTATACGGGTAAAAAATCTGCCCGTTTCATCTAGGGTTTTCTCATTACCCTTGATTTCAGTTTTATGGTATCATCTGTCGGCTCATCCATGTATTTGACTGACCGGAATTGCTGACCTACATCTATTCATTATAAACGGCCATCAAAAAAAAAAAAATACAGGGGTAGGTTCTTTTTGTAAGGTGTGTCATCTGAGAGTAAATCTTGGACATCTTCCAAGAAGTTGACACAAAAATAAGCACACAGCATATCCAACAAATACGACCATTATATGTAGTTGAGGCTGTGAGAGTATAGAGTCAATGAAATTGAAAATAGAAAAATATGTGATTGGGTCTTCTCTAAAAACAAACAAGTCACAAGCTTTATTCTCTGGTATATCGGCAAGTCTTGCGTTTCTGATGCAAACCATATGATTTTTTTTTTTTTTTATGGGTAATGCAAATCATATGATTTGACTCGAACAGATTTAGTTTCCTGGAGCCAGGGCTCGTATTTCGTTCCCATTGGTATATACATCTCCCATATATCCAAAAAAAAAAAAACACACCATTAACAAGAATTGTTAAAAAAATATAAAATGATATCCCTAAGTAGAAGAGGAAAAATATCGTTTGGTCCTTTTGTAGGTGGGCCCATGTTTGTTTGGTCCTTTGGTCAGACGCCTTTACTGTTTGGTCCAAAATTATTTAAAAATATTAAACTGACAAAAATATCCTTTCGTGTTAATTTTTATTTATTTTTTATAGCAGTTCATTCCGGAAAACGAAGTCCATATAAAACCTATACAAACCAGACTTCATTCCGGAAAATGAAGTCCAAATAAAAACCTATAAAAACCAGACTTCATTCCAGAAATGAAGTCCATATAAAACCTATACAAACCAGACTTCATTCATGGAATGAAGTCCATATAAAAACCTAAATAGACAGACTTCATTTGAAAAATGAACTCCATACAAAAACCGGAAAAAAAACAGAGTTCATTCCAGAAATGAAGTCCATAGAACAACCTAAATAAACATACTTCATTCCAGAAATGAAGTCCATATAAAAACCTAAAAAAAACAGAGTTCATTCCAGAAATGAACTCAATATAAAGACAGAGTTCATTTCTGGAATGAAGTCCATATAAAAACGAGTTCATTTACCGGAATGAACTCGCAAGATCATCATCTTCATCATCTTCGTCGTCTTCAACAACAGCAGCAACATCTTCGTTCTTCAAAAGCACCACCGTCTTCATCATCAACGCAGTAGCAGATCTTTATCTTCTTCATCATCAAAATCAAGATTAACACCATCGTCTTCATCGTCAACAGCAGCTGCAACAACATATCTTCATCTTCTTCATCATCTTCATCGTCAACAGCAGCAGGAAAAAAAACCCTAAAAAAATCATATTCAACAGTACCAAAATCATCGTATTCATCATCCACAACTACCGATCTAAACATCTAAATCGATTTTCACCTTCATCACCATTGTTTACAAAGAATAGGAAGAAAAAGATAAAGAAAACCCTAGAAAAATCGTTTACATCTTCAACAGTAGCACCAGCAGAACGATGAACAAACCCTAATTAAAAATCATTTACATCTTCAATCTTTCGTTTACATCTTCATCTTCATCTTCACATGAAATCTGTTTCTTGTTTCACAAAGGAAAAAAGAGAGAAAAAAATAGATCCGGAAAAGAAAAGAAAAGAAGATGAGAGAGAAAGTAAATCTGAAAATGATTATATCTCTCTTACCTTTTGACTATATATATGATCCTTATCCAAAAGGGTATTTCTTCCACTACAGGGTGACATTTACATCATCCATGACACCAGCGTAGGACCAAACAATAATTTTTAGGACCAAATAGGACCAAACAGACATTTGACTGGGTCAAATGTACTAGACTCATCCTAATATATTATTCCTAGGACCTAATGGTCTTTCCTACCAAGTAGAAAGCAACCTAAACATAGGTTTTGGAGATGGTCTTATAGGTGCACAATTCCTACATTCTTCCTAGAGAGAAATCGAAAGACATAAGTGCCAATGTCACCAACTGAAACGAGGAAGGCATAATGTACGGGTTGATCGACAAAAATACTAGTTTCAGAATCTTCATGCAAACTAAAGATTGATCAATAATGTTACTTACAATAATGTGATGGATGCAAAGACCAATCTTTGGTGGTCTCGTATGGCTGTTTTGTGCGCACTCAATTCCTAGAGGACAATTTGATACCTAACATTGTTTGGTGGTCTAATTTACATGAATATTTTATGTAGCTGCTTGAGAATAAAGCAGGACACCATTGCAGTTGCTTGTTTGGGGACACACACTAGCATGGCACGGGGGAAGAAGGTTTTGTACATGGAGAATAAAGAGCACCGGAAGGACTCTACAGAAGAGGAATCACACGATGGTATACACACTATGGATTTTAGTTATAAAATACTTGCTCATAAACCTATCACATGAATTCAAGAGATAAAATAAATCTACACGGACATTAATTAACCGTTACATAAGTTGTAATTGAATCTTGTGGGAATTATATAAATGCCCTCCTTTTTCACGGGCTTCAAAACTACCCTTATGAAGCAATAAAAATACCCCTCCCTATCCAAAGCCCATCAGGGACCCATTTAAAATTCGGTGAGATTACTAAATTGCCCTTTTATATAATCAATGACCATCATTCATCGAGAGAGAGCTCGAGAGCTGTTTTCAATAACTCGGAGAAAATTTTCAAAAAAATTTCGAAAATTCCCTTCAGCTCATTCATCAACAACAAATTCAACCGAAGATTCAACAGATTTAATAGACAACAGATTCAACCGAAAATTCTCATCAACAACAGATTTAATCGTTCGGTTCGTTAAATTTCAGATCTGAAATTAGTTTCTTCATCAACAACAGATTCAACCGAAAATTCTCGATCTCCAACAATATGTAATGCTGATTAGTTATTGAAGATGATTAGAAAATTATATGATATTTGCATTTTCAATTTGTAGTTTGTAAATCTTCAATTTCTAAATTCGTTTTTTTTTTGTTTTTTTATGTTGCAGAGAACGAGTTTCTGGAAGCTTTATTCTGTGTTATTTGATTCTACTTGATTGATTTGTTCATTTATTTGAATTCGAAATCGTTATTCATCTCTCAGACAGGTATTATTCAATCTTCAATCTTCGGTTTTTGATTTTTTGAATTTTTGTTGTTTTTACTTTGCATAGTATGGATGAATTATTAGTAATGTTTGAAATCCAGGGATATAATGTTTTGTAGTTGTTCTTCTTGTTGTTGACATAGATTTTTCATAGTTGACACTGAAATTTTGTACAATTTCCAGATTATTTGTATCAATATTGGTTGTTGATGCAGTTTAATGGGTAATTTTCTGATTATGTTTTGTTGATTGGTTTTTTATTGTGTCAATATTGGTTGTTGATGAGTTAGTAGGAGAATTATTTGGATAATACTCATTGTTTGAAGCTTAAACTCATTGTTTATATTCTCAGTTTACATATCTAACTCATTATTTGTATAATACTCATTGTTTATATTCTCTCAAACAGTTTACATTGAATATATATTTCACGAGGGGGCGCAGCCCCCGAGTGATGTGCTACGTAATCTGAATTTGTATCTTAGGTTTGGTTTAGGCTTTTTCTTATGATTTGCTGTGAATTTTTTATCAAGGAGCATGTATGTTAATGTAGTTTTTCATGTTGCTGGTTCACATTTGCACCGCGGATACTGATGCGACGTGTAGTAACATATATGTGATGTTTTATGTTTTTTTTTTGTATTACAGTCCTTGTTGCTGACATAGAATTTTCATTGTTGATACTAAAAATTTCTACCATATTCATATTTTTTGGTTGTTGATACAGGTTTGTTGTATCAACTTTCATTGTTGATGCAAAAAACCTGCATAAATTTGTGATTATGGTTGTTATGTTTGTTTTGTTGTATCAACATTGGTTGTCGATTCAGGTTTTGTTGGATCAACTTTCGTTATTGATGCAATAACTTGGACAATTTGCTTATTATGTGTGTTGATAACTGTTGTTTTATTGTATCAACATTGGTTTGTTGATGATTAAGGTGTCAACATTGTGTTTATTAGATTTGTTGATCCATTTTGATTTTTTTATTGTTGCTGGTCAAAGATAGCCGCGTGCAGTTCACTTTATCCAATTTGACCTTATCGCATGTCTTTTTGGGTTAACTACCGTCGGCCGAGTTGATTAGTGTGGTCAAAAATTCGCCTTATATCCCCGAAGACCTCGTACTCTTTGGTTACACCGTTGATGGAATTTCACATGTGATTAATCACGATCTTGAGTTGAGGTTTTCATTCACTATTGTATCTCCAAAGGTGATGCGGTGAAGTTTAACATCCTGTTTAATATTGTTGTTGATGATGTTCCTAGTTCTTATTTTGTTGGTCCTTCTTCGTCATCATCAAGTTGTGTTTCAAATAATGATCTTGTTGTTGTAGAAGATTTGACTGATGATTCATCTATGCTCATAAGGGTCCCCAAGAAGTCAGATGCTTGGGCAAACATCTTAACTGGAGTAGGGCAGGTTTTTGATAATAAAATCCATTGTCGTGATGGTGTTAAGAAGTATGAATATCATAGTGGTTACAAACTTGACGTAAGTAAGAGTGACAAGACACGTTACACTCGTCGATGTGTTAACCATGAAACTCAATCTTGTAATTGGAGGTTTCATGCGTCTCTCGTTGCCAATTCTAATGGTGTCTTTCGGTGGCAAGACGTTTAACGGGGAGCATTCATGTGATTTAGCTTCTTCTCGATCCAAAGAAAGGTCGGGATGACGAAGTCTTTTCTAAAGGATATCTTAATTGATGAATTTCGAGCATCAAAGAAGAAAAAGACCTAAAGTGATGTTAAAGATTTGCTCCATCGGGAGTATGGTATTGATCTCTCGTATAGTCGGGCATACCATGGGTTACAAGTTCACTAAAGAGTCTCTTTGGGGTGATGATATCAAGTCATATTCGAGACTTTGTTTGGTATAAAGACTCAATTGAACATTATAATCCCGGGAAGCGTCGTAAAGTTTGATTATGATGGTGATACGAAGCAGTTCCAGAGATTCAATAAGTATGCCGTCGTCCGATGTTATTTATTGATTGCACTTTCCTCACCGGGAAGTTTAAGGGAGGTCTTATGGTTGCTTGCGGGAAAACTGGTAACCAAGGTATGTTTTTTAATCTTTTTTCTCTTCTTTTTACCTTTTTATGCTAGTTTGTTGAATGATCAACATGGATGTTAGTTATCTTTATGCTTTCTCTTTTTTTTTTGTTGTTAGATTTCTTGTGTTTTTAATGACATACATTCTCTATTATTTTGTTTAGCAATGTCATTCTTGTCGGTTTATGTCACTTGCGGTTTTTCTTTTTTTTTTTACAGGAAAAAATACTATATAAACTGTATTAACATATCAATGTTGATGCAAGTCAAGGTATAAACTTTCAATGTTGATACCTCTTAGTGCATCAACTTCCATTGTTGATGCCTACTGAAAAGAAAATTTTTTCATGGTTTTATCTCGTATATATTCAAGTTCATACCATGAGTCGAGCATACACAATTCTTACTACCAAGACCCATTCACTTTACTTTATGTGAAACCAATCAGTTTTTCATCAATTAATTTTTTGACCCATTGTTTTTTGGTATCAACTTCCATTGTTGATACCAAAAATGTATCAACTTCCATTGTTGATGCTCAATAAATAAATAAAAAAATTCATGGTTTTATCTGTATTTACAAGTTAACTCCATTAGCTGATCATACCTGCAACCTGTACAAGCAACATTCATTTACTTTCATAACCAAATCATTCATTCACTTGATAATCACTTTAGTAACTAATAGTAATATTAATTGATAACAAACTAGTACTAAACACATCCTCCAAATAAAAGATGTGTTTTCAAACTAACAGTTTAAATAAATTAGCAGACCTACACAGAGCAACTAAATTAGTTACCAGCAAATGTTAAACTACACCTAAGTGTGTTCGCTCTTCCTACTTCGACCTGTATACACGCAACTCATTCATTTATTTTTATATTTAATATAGAAATGAACTTAACCATATTGCAGCATAGAACTCGAATAAAAAATAATGTATAAAGTTTTACCTGTTTGTTCTTCCTCCTGTTTTGCCTTCACGCGGCTACTTGTTGTTGTTCGATTCTAATATGATTCTTCATCCTCTAATCATCTTCAACCTCCAGCCTTTTTCTTTCCTTTACGTGCTTCCGCTTGTTTTCATTGTTCTTCTTCTTCTTCTTTCCACTTGCTTCCTCTTCCCGGTCATTCTTCTTATTGGTCTCCCTCTTTCTTTTTGTTGATTTAGCTCTTTGACTTTCTTGTTCCGATTCGTCTTCTTCCGAATCTACTTCTCCTCAGTTCTTCATTTCTCACGCTCTTTCTTCTTTTAACAACGTCTTGCTCTTTATCAAGCAACAACTGCTTGTTCACTCTCTTCTTTTTTGTGGATACATCTTTATTACTCTGTTGTGAATTATCTTCTTCTGTACTCTTCGGATTTACCCTTGGTGATCTTCTCACTCCTTTCATCTATTTTTCGAAAAGCATTAATTTTGTCAGCATTCAATAATCACAGTATTTTTAAAACATCATTAATTTTTTCAGCATATGTTGTTGATACCATTAAGTGGTATCAACTCCTTTTGTTGACAACAATCTACTTGTATAATTCCTGTTGTTGATACCAACAACTGGTATCAACTCCTGTTGTTGACAACAATCTACTTGTATAATTCCTGTTGTTGATACCATCAAATGGTATCAACTTCTATTGTTGATTCCATGATATTCTATAACCAAAATAGTTATTACATGACATTATTTGGTAAGTTATTAGTTTTATGTTCTGTCATTCATTTATAATCAATAACAACAATTGATTATTGTTATTTGAGTTATTAATGCTAATGTTTATGCATAATATGTGTCTACAAGACAGAAATCAGAAACCCTTCCATTGGGTGCTTCTAACGTTGATACGTGGAAGATGGTTGATATTCAACAACATTTATCACTACAAAGGATACAACATTAGCATTAATAACTCAAATAACAATAACTTCTGTTGTTGAACATTAGCATTAGCATAAACATTAGCATTAATAACTCAAATAACAATAACATTAGCATTAGTATAAACATTAGCATTAATAACTCAAATAACAATAACATTGCATAATAACTCAACTTCTGTTGTTGAACCATTTTACTGCTATAATATGGCATCAACTTTTGTTGTTGATCCTATAAATTGCATCAATTACTATTGTTAAACCATGTTACTGGAATAATATGGCATCAACTCCCATTGTTAACCCTAATCTATTGTTTAACATCAACATTAATATCAACCGTAACTTCTCTTCTTTGCGTAATCATCAACTCTAAGCAAGGACTTTGTTTAATTATCATGCAAATACTTATGAACACACACACAGAGAGTACAATAATTTGAATATACTTTTCTTACCTCTATCAACTGCAACTGCAACTTTGAAATCAGATTAACCTAAAATCAAAATTAAAATCAAACAAACGTTAACATGAAACTAATTCTATCCCAAACCAAATCATAGTATCTAGTAGCAGTAATCGGCATCAAACCTTACATGCAATTTTTTTTTTTCAGAAACTGAAAATTAAAATTAAAATCAAAACCTTAAAATATCACCATCAAAACCAAAATCTTCACCAATAACAAGAAATAGAAGATTAAAATCGTGTTTACCTCTTTGAATCTTGTCTTTAAATCTTCAAACTCGAAGAAACCTTATTTTTCTATCATTTCTTCTCAAATTTTTTGATTGTTGAAACTAAAAATGGTTCTAATGAGATCGATTATCAGATTTATATACTTTGACTAGTTTATTTTTTCGGTTTTTGATCGACGGTTTCGCTTTGATTTTCCATTCATTTTTTTTTTCTTCTGCAGTTACAGAACGAGAGAGAAGAGATGAAGAAGGAGAGAGAGATCGTGTGCGTACGTAACGGCTACTGGAGTAAATGAGCTGTAACGTTATAATCTTTAATTATATTGAAGGGCAATATTGTAATCTAACAGTCCGTGTTTTTTAAGGGAGGGTATTATTATTTTGGGGGAGGGTATTTGTGTTGGGCCTCTATTATAGGGGCATTTAATTAATGTACCCTTGAATCTAACATATTTTCCAGTGTGTCCAGTACCCCTAGCAACTCGGCGTTGGATTCACTCCATAAGCATCCACCACCATGACTAAATCCAAGAACAAGATGATCTGTCTGTTTCTTTGAAAGTTGTTTCCTCATAAGATAAAAATCTTCCCCAGTGTCATGGAATTTATACCCTAGTACTTTGGTATAAAGATTAATTGCAGCATGATTACTTGGACGAACATAAAGATAAACATACTCATAACCTTCTTGCACCATAGCGTTCTGAGCAGCATTCATGAGTTTCGTTGCAATGCCTAATTTACGGCAAGTCGGATGAACACCTAAATATTCAATATAACCCTGAACTTCTTCTTCTTCTTCTTCTTCTTCTTCTTCTTCTTCTTCTTCTTCTTCTTCTTCTTCTTCTTCTTCTTCTTCTTCTTCTTCTTCTTCTTCTTCTTCTACTTCTTCTTCTTCTTCTTCTTCTTCTTCTTCTTCTTCTTCTTCTTCAAAAATCTTACCAACAACATATCCAACAATACGACCATCATATTCAGCCGCATAAACAAATGAAACGGTGAGATTACAGAATCATTGAAATAAGAAAAACACGCGTCTGGATCTTCCCCCGGAGAACAAACCAAATAACAATCTGTAATCTCTGGTACATCGGCAAGTGTTGCTTTTCTGATGCAAACCATGATTGAGTCGAACAGATTTAGATTCCTAGAGTTAGAGCTTGTTCTTAGTACCTAGATGAAGAAGAACACCATACTTGTGTATATATGCAACTCCCATATATATCAAAACACCTAAAATTCTAAATTTAAGAGAATTGATAAAGATTGTCATATTTCTAAATATAATCCAACCAGAAGATAGTTTTAGGAAACGGTCTGAAAGGTGGAAAATTTAGAAGGAGGGTATAATGATCATCGTAGTATAAAATCCAGATGTTAACAATTGTTCCTTTCGTTTAAAACGCCAGTTTTGTCTTAAAACTTGTCGAAGTGCTTCGTAAGTGGGAGCCAAACGAGTTCACAGCATAAATCGAGTAGATTCAAATACTAAATACTCGATGAGGAAAACGAGGGTATATTCTGAATGTTGCTGTTTACATCTTGAATCGAGAAGTACAAAGTCATTTAGATCCTGAATGTTGTTGTTTCTTCTTGCGCATATTCTATTTCCTTAGTTTAACAGTAAAACCCAAGAGCACGCATCTAAATCAACCATACAGTAAACAAGTAACTAAACCATTCTGAAGTACATAAAACAAAAAACGAAAGAGATTCACCCATTAACAAAGTTTAATAATTCTGAATTAGTTATGTTCTGAATTAGTTATAATCAGAAACGAGAGGATGTGTTTCGAGAAAATTATTTTTAGTTGATTAATGTCTATAATTTTTGCTTTTGATTAGATCGATCCTGATTGTACATTACCAAAACAAAAAATCGGTTTACTCTTCTGCAAAAAGGTGAATCACCAAGAACAAGGATCGATGGATGTCGAATTGAAGAAGAAAAAATGGTGTTACCAATATCATTGTATTTGGTGATACAAAAAGATTAGAACCAGGTCCGATCTACTTTCTTCATCTCCTCCTCTTTTACTACTTAACGGAGTTTTATAAGACTTAGACTAGAGTATAGGTAGAACCAATAAACAAGGGAGGAATGTGCACCACTGGGTTAGTGGGGTGCACATAGACGCCCTGCAACTGACTGCAAGCACCATGCACCTAAATATTTTGTGAAGCCCTTTTTTTAGGGAGGGTAAAGTACCTGGAGTTCTCCTTTTTTTTTCCCCTTAAAATTGATGGTCTCATATGACTATTTTCTTCAATAATTCCTCAAACAACATCTTTTCGGACTTTAACAAGGTTTTTATACAAGATGAAAGAGTAGAAGATTCTACGAAGAGTAAAATACACAAAACAAATTAACTCATAATCCTTGATAAAACTAATTAACTCATAATCCTTGATAAAAATTTGGTAGTTCTATAGATTTTGACGATGTCTGGAATTTAAATTAGAGATAAATTTACACTCCAATTGATCAACCAAGATTAGTTGTAATTGTTCACTTGAAACTTTTTCATCATCTCTAACTTAGTTGCAGTGTCTCCATTTGCCCCTTTCAACTTGGCTTTGGCAGCTTCACTCGAGAAGCATCCAGCAGCATGACCAAATCCATCCCCAATATGATCAGCTGGTTGTTTTCCTTGAAGTTGTTTCATCAGAACGTAAGCATCTTCCCCGTTATCATAAAACATATCTTCAGTTTCATAGAATTTATACCCTAATCTTTTGGTAAAAAGATTAATTGCAGCTCGACTACTTTGAAGAACGTGAAGAGATACATGTTGAGGCCCATATTCTTGTACCATAGCGTTCTGAGCAACCTTCATCAGCTTCGATGCAATTCCTTGTCTACGGTGAGTAGGACGAACACCTAGATATGAAATATAACCACGAGGTTTAGTGAGTTCCATCCTGGCAACAACATATCCAAGAATACGTCCAGTACCATGGTCTTCTGCGACATAAGAAAGTCGCGGCCACAAAATTAAATAATCTTCATAGTAAAGATAGTCGCCTGGGTGATTTTCCTCATCGAAACATTGTAAATCCAAATCTTGCATTCCTGGTATATCATCCATGGTTGCTTGTCTGATATCAACCATGATTAATTCAGTCAATTTATATTGATATTGAATGACGAGAGAAGATGAAAGAAGATGAAAACATATACTCTAGTTTTTACGAACACCCTTATGTATATATAGATGGATAAATTACTTGATTAACAAGAATTTCTAAATAATGACATTCCTAAACGGAAACGTAAATAATGACAAACGGAAACGAACTTTCGAAAATAAGGACCAATAAGATTTTAGTGGGACATTAAATTGCTGATTTTTGGGGCGGTGGACTTTCTTGACCGTCTTTATGTTTTGGTCAAACAAAGGTCTGTCGTTAGAAATCTAGGCTATCCCATAGCCTCAGTAGATTCCACATATAACATCTATCAACGCCTATCATTCTCATGACCAATGTCCTGTGTAACACGCTCTCCTCTTGTTAAAGATGCTTTAGATGTGTCCCTGATTGTTCTCTTGTTATGGAAAAATCCGTACCAGGCGTCGTAGAAAAGTAACATGTGTGGATAAAGGCAACTTTTTTTTTTTTTTTTTGATCGGTTGGATAAAGGCAACCTTAACGAGTAGTAAATATGTTTCCACTAGGTTGTTACTGTTTACTGTCTAGATGACACTGCAGGGACCCTGTATCCAAATTCATACAACTACAAGGGATTTGCATTTGCAGGGTGTCCATAAGTATAGGTTGGGCACTTCTCCGGCTTATTAGCCTGCAGTAGAAAAACAATGGGTGTTTTACATAATGGTCACACTCTCATAATTGGTTTTACAAAATGATCACAGCTTTAATTAGTGCTTACAAAGTGGTATTTGTCCATCCGACTTAACTGTTTTGAGAAAAACAGTCTAAATTTGTCCTAAATACCCTTACTCAGTTGTTGTCTTGAGGTGATGGTGATGAAGAAGTAACGGTGGTGGTGGTGGTGGTGGTGGTGGTGGCGGGCGGCGGCTAAACCCAAGAGAGGAAGCGGTGAACCTTCTAGGATATGTGATGTAACGATCCTGAATGCGGGCTGAAGTTTTGGTTCCATGTAACAATCCTGAACTCATTCGGTTTCACCAGCAGCACCAAGCAGCAACAACACCACCACCACCAAGCAACACCACCACCACCACCAAGCTGCAGTTCACGAACTACTCCATCAAAGTCATTCGTAACCACGATATCCGCTCCAAATACCCATTCATCTTCACTGATAAATCATACACACAACACCCTTTAATCATCGATTCAAAATCAGTGAACTTGATGAACAATTTGCAAATTAGGGTATCAGAAACCAATCGTCCAAATTCTCAATTGGGTTAGCATAAAATCGAATGAAAACCGAACAAAGTAAATTTCTGAACAGAAATTCCCAATTTCGAAATTAGGGTTCATGAAAAAAAAAACTCAAATCTAAGAACTAGGCGATTGAATTCAATAACTCGTCGTGATGAAGAAGGAGGCAGAGGGAATGAAACTATTTACGAAAAAATAAGACAAAGAAGATTGATAATGAAACTCACCCCTTTTCCATAGTTGCGGAGGAGAAGAACTCAACTCATCGAGAAAAATGGCAAGAACTAAATGAGATCCAGTGTAGTTTAGTTAGATTTTATTAGGTTTTCGAGGGACAAATAGGTAATTTAACCATCCGACTTAACTCTTCATCGATGACATAACTATGTGGTTAATGAAAACCGACTATTTTGTAAATTCTTTGTAACGGTGGGATCTATTTGTAAACCTGGAATATAGAAGTGGGACTGTTTTTGTAAATACCCAATCTGGAACAAACCTAAATGGCAATGTTTATACCGACCAGGCATACAATATGAAACAAAGCTGTTTGCTTGAATAAGACTTAAAAAAAGGTGAAATTTTCACACTTACTGTTCCTGATCAGAAATTCCAAAAGTAACACTTTTAGCAACCATATTATACATTTTTATCCTCGAAAATAGACTTTTAGCAACTGTTTTGGTCAAATGAGGACTCATTGAGTCCCACAAACGTACCATTGACCGCTGACTATTCCAGTTGACTGACCTAAGCACGTCGGTGCACTCTTAATGGACACTCGAAAAACATACTATTGACCGTTGACTAAATAGTGTCGAGTGTTGTTGACCATGAACATGAGTCCAGTTGATTGGTCAAAGTGCATTCCAAAAAATGTTTCCATTGCATTCGTAGTGCAGTCGTGTACAGGGACATGGAAGTCATTTATTTTGGTCATATATATTTTACCCTTTTGATCATGTATGTTGTTTTTGGAATTCAGCAGTACGTTGATCTTATACGCGGAATTGGGCGATTTTGAGTCTTTTTTCGGCAAAAATCTATGTGAAACAAGACTAGCGTTGCAATTTGAACAATCATCAAAAACCAGGTTATTCACTGCCTCTCGCCATCAATTGCAATAATTGAGGCTAACATGGTTTAGGCAATCTAAAGATAGATTTCCTAACCCATAATTAGTTTGAATAACAAAGATAGATCCTATTATAAAAATATAATTAGTTGTAGTTGCGAGAAATCTCACAACCAAACCCTTAGTAAATTCTATGAAACAATCTAAGAAACCATATTGAAATACTCAAGAACTCTTATTAAAATTTTAAAACAAGTATAAAGATATGAGAAAACCCTAACTTGGGAAGCAAATAATCTTCTCTCTCCTAAATATATTGTCTAAGCTCATCTAAAAGACTCCTCTTTACAAAGGCGTTCGGCTCCTTATATAGGAGTTTACATAGTGGAGTACATATAATAAAGCCCCTAATTTCGGATCTGACGTGCGTCAATGTCGCGTAGACTTCTATCACTGACGCACAGTTTCTTTACTGTCGCACGGTTCTTAACACTTTACTCGTGATGAGGTGACATCATCTGGTTCGTCATCCTGGATATGTCGTACGCATGTGTGTTCGCTTGCTATCAAAGGAGTTCACTTCGCATACCAAATTAGTGTGCGGTATTTTGTACTCACATTTTGCCTCTTCTCATATCTTTCCTTCATGAGAAGGAGAGGTATGAGAAATTCTAGTTTGTTATTTTGCCGCACTGATTCATCTTTTCATATTCCTTTTGACTGTGATATTCCGAGATCTCAAACCGACTATTCCCACATGTTGACTCCTCCACTCATCATTCGACACCTCCTTGTAGGATTTGACAACCGTCTCTTCGTATTTATCTTGTCATTAATGCGTCCGTAAAAGAGATATCTTGGGGAAAAAGATACGATCCTTTATATACTCCATTATGTTCTCTTCTTTACTTTTTATTCTTTCTCCTCTTCCGCTTCTCTATAACTTTTACTGTTCAGTTGTTTTTTCAGTTTTTTCCAATTTTTTATTGATCATCATACCGCACTTCGCGCTTTCTTTTCATCTTTAACTATTTCTTCTATCTTCTTCTTACTTTGATCCTTGATTGTGAATTCTTTTTCTCATCGTCATTTTTTTCTTGATCATGTTAGTACTGATCATCTTGATTAAATCCCTCTCATCTTCCATTCCCATTTAAAATGGTTTTGAAACCCGAGTAGAAAAATCTCAAAGAATTCACTAGATTGAAGGATGAGTTTGGGCGTAGGGGTTTCACATTATCAGTCCCTCCTGGATCTGAACCCTCTTCTGCACTAGGACCTAAATGGTTTTCGCTTGACCAATGGGATAATGATAGAATCATTGTTTCGCTTGGCCAACTCTTTGCAGGTCTTCCCATTCCTCTATACAATCCCCAAATTCCCTTGTTCTATAAGCTTTTGTCTGATGCGAGATTTTCGCGCGACATATTCCAATTAAGTGGTGACCGTATCAGGATAATGATGGAATACACTAGTCGTGCATCAGGGTTAGAATATGCTTATCCAGAAGATGTAAGGAATCCAAACTACGCACAGAAAGAAATTATTCATGCGGAATACACGGTTGAGAACTTCTTACTTCACTACGATGTTGTCATTATGAAGAATGAGTCATTCCGTTGAGGCATTCGCTTGATGATAAAGGAAGGTTTCGCAGAGGACCAGAGGATCATGCAGGATGTTGACTTTCATGACTCCTCCAATAACACCGATCGCAAATCAAAAGATACCCGTTGGGTGGAGTATCCTATTATTTTGGAGGGCCCTTATATTACCGATAAGAGCGTCGATGGTTCAATTCTTACTCTTCCTGCGAGGTTTGCCGCTTATAAACCTTGGGAATTTATACGGCCCGAGGAAAGAGATGTGGTACACTTCCTTTTAACTTTATTTTTTTTATCTGTTTTCTTCTTTTGTTCTTCGCTTCCGTATTATCTTTCCTGGTTTCAGGTGGCAAAGCAGAGAAAGAAGCACTACGGGAAAAATCATCATTTACAACACTGTATTAGGGTTGTAGTACCCCTACTACAACGCTTTTTTGTGTATTGTGTAGGTGGGGTATTGTAGAAAGTCCAAGTTGTTCTACAATACTTGACTAAGTGTTGTTAAGGGTGATGTGATTCATGGTTTGACAATATTTTGCCAAAGTTGTGATTCTCTTCGATTTTTTTGAAAGCCTAACACAACCCTTGTTTGTTGTTGTAGGAGTATCTTGGACAACACAAGTAGTGTATCGTAAAAATATGTAACACAACACTTGTATAAGTTGAAGGTCTATCTTAGACAACCTAGGATGTGTATCGTAGAAATATGTAACACAACACTTGTGTAAGTTGAAGGACTATCTTAGACAACTTAGGATGTGTATCGTAGAAATATGTAACACAACACTTGTATAAGTTGAAGGACTATCTTAGACAACCTAGGATGTGTATCGTAGAAATATCTAACACAACACTTGTATAAGTTGAAGGACTATATTAGACAACCTAGGATGTGTATTGTAGAAATATGTAACAACTCTTATTACTATTATGAATAAAATTTGCACGATACTTGTTAGAGTTGTAGAATTATGTTGGACAACACCTAGTTATGTCGTAAAGATATTCTTTCACAACCTTTGGTTTGTGTAGTTGAAATATGGAACACAACTCTTATTAGAAGTTGTGTGCATATAACTATTTTGAAAAAAAAAAAATAAATTATAATCAATTGCCGAAAATAACTTTTAACGATGTTAAACACACACACTAAAAAATGACAATTATATAGATGTTTGGTACCAAACTTTAAGTTTCCTGAACACACTCCAAAGTAACGACAGTCAAGTCAGAAATTGTAAAGGTTTTAAAGAGTCAGTTATCAGTGTCTGTTTGTTTGCTGGCCCTCTCTTCCTTGGTGCTACTGCAGCTGGTTTTGTTGCTGATGGCTTTGCTGATGCCTTCTTCTTTCCACCTTTTAGCGCTGCAGGTGTCTCAAACTCATCATCTGACCCTTTCTCCTCTGGAATAGTGTTCATCTGCTCATCGTCATTACTAATCATAGAAGTAGTCTTTTTCTGGGCTGCAAAGGCTCGTTTGGGTACCACATCCTTCTCAGTTTCTACATAAATGGGAACAAAACAGATGAATTAATTACGATGTCTCAAAAGAAACATGGGAATCAAAACATTAAGAATTTGGACACAACAACTCCATTAAAGTTCAAATAGCTAAATAAAACATGGAGTAAAACCAATCAAAAACAAATGAAGACACAGATTTGATAAATGTCTCTTTTAGGGGTATACATTTCATCTCTAAATGGATCATATAGATCTTTGTTACAACATAGGTTCAAGAATGCCATTCGTCTGGACATGGATATAAGAATCATATGAGAATTTATCAATAGGATTTCACCGATATATTTATCTGAACGTTGTATCGTATGATGTAAACACAACCAAGATATACTAATCCAATCCCAGTTTAGTGCTAGGTGTTGAAGATATGAATCAACAGCTGATTCTATAGAAAATCTAGCTTCCAGCATTATGAATTACTAAGACCGTCTAGCAAGAAACTATTCGGAAACGTACCTACAGAAACAAGGATACAATTTAAGTGCCTGACATACACTACAAGGCTGTGATTACATTACCTTTATCTGGAGAAGAATCGAGGTTAGATGCAGCAAGACGCTCCGTAAGTGAGGGTACTTCATCCTCTTCATAACTAACCTTCCAGTAGGGAAGCAGTTGTCTGAGACCCACTGGTGATCACCACAACAAAACCCAAAATTTCATCGCTCCATCCCAATCTGTATTCCTGTGACAATCTCCAGAACTATGCTTCTGCTTCATCAACCTTTATGACATGATCCGTGTCAAGTTGATCAAGGGCAAGTTTGTCTCTCATCTCTGTGAATGAGATCTCATTTATGGGCGGCTCATCGTTTTACAAGATTTAGCGAGAGTTCCTCCGATCCCCAAAACAACTAATTTAACAGTTCATTAGCTAACACTATTAGGAATTTAATATAAGAACATAATAGACTTTACAACATGGATAAACTCCATGCCCACATAGTGAAAAGAAGAAAGAAATCACTTTAATCAGCACCTTAAACTCAACACTATTTACCAAAAAATATACTATCCATACAAGCTACAAATGTACAGCGAAAAAATTATAGGCGATCCCTAAGGAGAGAAACAAAGAAAGAGAAAATCTAAATTAATACCAATTCACTTTTATCATCTCAGTGGACCTCTACATGGATAGAGACGCAAGAGTTTATTTCTTTGGGAACTAGAAAAAAGCGTCAAAAGAGAACTTCGTCGGCATGGACACTTGACAAGGACGAGGCTACCAAAAAAGAATATGTATGACCAGATTCTTATATACTTTTTATTCCTACTTGTAGGAAAGTTAAAGAAAACTTTATCTTTTTGGAGCTACTAACTACCAAGTTCATAAGAATCTGGTTTACAGGTCAATAAAATTAGTTTCTGTTTTCATTTTTCTATATTCATTTAGTCATGCATTCTTTAAAACTAACTACCAAGTTCATTTAAAGAGAACGTTAAGTGTGAATTACAGACTGTGGTTTGAATAATAGATGGCAATAGTTTTACCTGTCTTTCCCTAACTCCAGGTAAAGGTCACACACATACTGCAGTTCTTCATCCTTCACATACTTAGGTTCAAACTTAGGTGGACCTCGCCACTTTGAAACAGATTGCAAGTAACAACCACAACTTGTCTCTCGAGTGCGGATCCACAAGTACTTGAGATACTTATTTATCCTTAAGCCATTTCTGAAATAAACAAAAATAAAATAAGAATCAATCAAAAAAAAAACAAAAGGCAAAGGTCCTGGAGATGAATCTTTAATGGAATGCTACGTCAGACTACCAGATACAACATTAAGAGGGTATTACAACTTGATGAAGAAATATCCGGAATGGACTTAGTCGAAACAAATTTTTCGAGATGTCATTACTTGTGGTTTTCTTGATGTCTGTCGTGTTGGAAATGAATTTGTCCTCCAAAAGTTCATGTCTCTCAATCTTTGCCGGTGTGACCTCGGCAACCTCGCTCCAAGACCTCCAAGGCCACATCGAACTAGATAAAGCGAATCGGGTTCCTTCTCTTTTGAAATCTCTATTGTTCCTTAGCGGTTGAAACTAGTTTCATGCTAATGACTTGCGCATCAATGGGAGGCAATCTTGACCAGGGTACTACAACAATGACAACAAACAACAATTGTAAGACAACGATTAATCAAAATACAACAACACATTCTATATCAATAATTCCTATAGTTAATAAATTGATACCTCATCTCAAGCAATACTTTATCGGATTCTACGTTGTACAGATGCCTGAATCTGATTCTCATTTTCCTACCAAACCCTCCATCTCCTCAATTCCTCCTCCAATTTCTTCTTCCCTCTTTTCCACCTTCTTCTTCTCAATCCCCTTCTCTATATCCTCCTCTACTGGTTCACCTGTTTACACCAAACATTATAGAATCAACATACAAAACTTACAAATCCAAAATAAAATTTCTATAATCAAAATCAACCAAATCAAAAAGAGAATCAATTCAAAGAGTTGAACTTATTCATCATATTTTCTAGCAACACCACTTGCCTTTTTACGAGACCTAATTATTCAATAATCGAACCCCAAATTTCTTCTTTGATTCTCTCTTCATTTATGTCTTCTCCGCTTCATCAATTGTTGTAGAACCGTAATTCAGCTCCATCTGCTCCAGAAATCTATCCTCCCGGCATCAACCATTCTCAGTTCAAAACCCATCTCCAAATCAGATCTGCAATTACTCACGAATCCAACAAAAACCGCTGTCTCCAAAAAAAATTCACACCAATCATAAACATCATTTGCCAATTCGAACTCAAGAAGAAACCCATTTTATCTGAGCTCGAACCCTAACTTCTAATTCCTGAATCACCCCAATCTATACTTTAGTGAACAACCACAGAAACCCATCGATTTCATTAGTTTTAAGTCTTCGTCTCTGTCTCAATTTCGGTTCAGAACCAGCTTCATCTTCTCAATCTCGTAACCCTAACTCCAACACCAGGAGTAAAAGCATAGTTAAAACCGAGGAAAGCACTCATTTCAGTTCCTTCTTTCTTTATGAATCGAACAGCTACACCCTATTCTTTGAATCCACCAGCAACCTTCTCAAATCAACAGCAAAATCAGATTTCTTCTCTGATTTCTTCAACAACGACCAAATCCAAATTTGTGACACAAAATCTTATGTAATAAGAATTCAAACATACCCCATCTCTTGATTCTTCCATTAGCAGCAACGACTTGTTTCATTGCAACCAATTTCATCTTTGAATTTCCGCATTTCCTCACCGGTTTCTCAGATTGGTAATGAAGCCGCCATCAGTTTCAGGTGAAGAAAATAAACAGAACTAATGATGAGATAAATAATCATAATAAAACAAAATGAAGCGGCAACTCATTTGATTGAATCCATGGCAGATCTATAAGTGGAAGAAGAAGGCGGAGGAAGCCATTGCAATTACAGCGGAAGAAGACCCAAAGGGTATACAGTCAAAGTAACTATGGGCCGTAGATTAGGAAGGTCATACAGATTGTACAAATTCTTGGATATCGTTGAACGGTAGAGATTTTATTAGGGAAGGTCATACGGATCAACACTAGTATGTGAGAAGTTTGTGTTTCTTTGCTAAATTGTGCTTCTTTGCTAAACTAAATTTGGTTTTAGTATCAACTTTCGATATGAAAAAAAATCAAAAAAAAATCAATAAATTTAAGATATTATTATGAACCTTCGGTTATAAAAATTTCCGGAAAAAATATAGGAGTGAAGCTGAAAAATAAGAAATGAATTCGATAATTGGTGTGTTTCTTTGTGCTTTCTCTTTGTGCTTTCTTTTTGTGATTCTGGTTTGAATTTCGACTAGTCACATAGGTCATGAAGCCATTTTAACTAGTCGTACAGGTCATGAACTTCAAGTGTGGGTACAACGACATACAAACTATGAACCAAGAAGCTTCGGCGGGTTCTGACTTCAAACTTAGCAGGATACATCATCGAAATCGATAAATATGAATCTCAATGTGGATTCGAACTTAAAATTCGGTATAACGACAAACAAACTATGAACCGTGAAGCTCTAGGGGTCATGACTTCAAACTTAGCAAGATATGTCATCAAAATCAATAAATATGAAGCTCAATGTCGATTCAATCTTCAAATTCGGTATAATGACATACAATCTATGAACCACGAAGCTCCTGGAGGGTTATGACTTCAAACTTAGCAGGAAACTTGGTAAGTGCACGAATCCATCCATTTACGGGTAAGATTCCTTCTAATATTCTTGACTAAACCTTAAACAAACCATATTTACGCATATTGTATGCAAACCAGTCTACGAGATCGAAACTCGGCCGCGAGTGGACTACTCTAAGTCGAAACTTGGTAAGAATGATGAATCTATCCATTTACAAACCAGGTAAGATTCCGTCGGAATATTCTACGAAACCTTAAACAAACCATATCTATTTCGCATATTGTATGCATACCGAGTTCAGAGATCGAAACACGGACGAGAGTTGACTACGATAAGTCGAAACTTGGTAAGAACGATTTAATCCATCCATTTACGAGTAAGATTCCTTCGGAATATTCTACGAAACCTAAACAAACCTTATTTCTGCATATTGTATGCAAATCAGGCTCTGAGATCGAAACTTGGCCGCAAGTTGACACCGCCAAGAGCATTGCTATAAGTCGAAACTTGGTAAGAAACGAATAAACCATCCATTTACGGTAAGATTCCTTCAAAATATTCTATGAAACCTTAAAAAACCCTATTTCGCATATTGTATGCATACCGGAGCTCCGAGATCGAAGGCCGTGAGTTGACTACTCTAAGTCGAAACTACTTAATAAGAACAATAATTCATCCATTTACAGGTAAGATTCCTTCAAGATATTCTACGAAATATTTAAAAAAACCCTATTTCTGCATATTGTATGCGTACCAGGATCCGAGATCGAAACCTGGCCGTGAGTTCACTACTCTAAGTCGGAAACTTGGTAAGAACGACGAATTCATCCATTTACAGGTAAGATTCCTCCGAGATATTCTACGAAACCTTAAAAAAACCCTATTTCTGCATATTGTATGCGTACAAGGATCCGAGATCGAAACCTATCCACGAGTTGACTATTGTAAGTCAGAAACTTGGTAAGAATGACGAATCCATCCATTTACAGGTAAGATTTCTTCGAGATTTTCTACGAAACCTTAAAAAAACCCTATTTCTGCATATTGTATGCGTACCAGGATCCGAGATCGAAATCTTGCCGTGAGTTGACTACTCTAAGTCGGAAACTTGGTAAGAACGACGAATTCATCCATTTACAGGTAAGATTCCTTCGAGATATTCTACGAAACCTTAAAAAAACCCTATTTCTGCATATTGTATGCGTACCAAGATCCGAGATCGAAACCTGGCCGTGAGTTGACTACTCTAAGTCGGAAACTTGGTAAGAACGACGAATTCATCCATTTACAGGTAAGATTCCTTCGAGATATTCTACGAAACCTTAAAAAAACCATATTTCTGCATATTGTATGCGTACAAGGATCCGAGATCGAAACCTAGCCGCGAGTTGACTACTGTAAGTCAGAAACTTGGTAAGAATGACGAATCCATCCATTTACAGGTAAGATTTCTTCGAGATTTTCTACGAAACCTTAAAAAAACCCTATTTCTGCATATTGTATGCGTACAAGGATCCGAGATCGAAGGCCGTGAGTTGACTACTCTAAGTCAGAAACTACTTGATAAGAACGACGAATTCATCCATTTACAGGTAAGATTCCTTCGAGATATTCTACGAAACCTTAAAAAAACCTTATTTTTGCATATTGTATGCGTACCAGGATCCGAGATCGTAACCTGGACGTGAGTTGACTACTCTAAGTCAGAAACTTGGTAAGAACGACGAATTCATCCATTTACATGTAAGATTCCTTCGAGATATTCTACGAAACCTTAAAAAAACCCTATTTCTGCATATTGTATGCGTACCAGGATCCGAAATCGAAACCTAGCCAAAGAGTTGACTACTGTAAGTCAGAAACTTGGTAAGTATGACGAATCCATCCATTTACAAGTAATATTCCTTCAAGATTTTCTACGAAACCTTAAAAAAACCCTATTTCTGCATATTGTATGCGTACAAGGATCCGAGATCGAAACCTAGCCGCGAGTTGACTACTGTAAGTCAGAAACTTGGTAAGAATGATGAATCCATCCATTTACAGGTAAGATTTCTTCGAGATTTTCTACGAAACCTTAAAAAAACCCTATTTCTGCATATTGTATGCGTACCAGGATCCGAGATCGAAGGCTGTGAGTTGACTACTCTAAGTCAGAAACTACTTGATAAGAACGACGAATTCATCCATTTACAGGTAAGATTCCTTCGAGATATTCTACGAAACCTTAAAAAAAACTTATTTCTGCATATTGTAAAGCGTACTGGATCCGAGATCGTAACCTGGCAGTGAGTTGACTACTCTAAGTCAGAAACTTGGTAAGAACGACGAATTCATCCATTTACATGAAAGATTCCTTCGAGATATTCTACGAAACCTTAAAAACCCTATTTCGCATATTGTATGCGTACCGGGATCCGAAATCGAAACCTAGCCGCGAGTTGACTACGCCAAGTCGAAACTTGGTAAGTATGACGAATCCATCCATTTACAGTAAGATTCCTTCAAGATTTTCTACGAAACCTTAAAAACCCTATTTCGCATATTGTATACGTACAAGGATCCGAGATCGAAACCCGTCGTGAGTTGACTACTCTAAGTCGAAACTTGGTAAGAACGACGAATTCATCCATTTACGAGGTAAGATTCATTCGAGATATTCTACGAAACCTTAAAAAACCCTATTTCTCGCATATTGTATGCGTACCAGGATCCGAGATCGAAACCTGGCCGCGAGTTGAATACTTTGTAAGTCGAAACTTGGTAAGAATGACGAATCCATCCATTTACGGGTAAGATTCCTTCAAATATTCCACGAAACCTTAAACAAACCTTATTCTGTATATTGTATGCATACCTGGCTCCAAGATCGAAACCTGGCCGCGAGTTGACTACTCTAAGTCAAAAACTTGGTAAAAATGACGAATCCATCCATTTATAGGTAAGATTCCTTCGGTATATTCTACAAAACCTTAAACAAACCTTATTTCTGCACATTCTATGTATACAATGCTCCGAGATCGAAACCTGGTCGCGAGTTGACTACTCTAAGTCAGAAACTTGGTAAGAACGACGAATCCATCCATTTACAGGTAAGATTCCTTCGAGATATTCTACGAAACCTTAAACAAACCTTATTTATGCATATTCTAGGCATACCATGCTCCGAGATCGAAACCTGGCCGCGAGTTGACTACTCTAAGTCAAAAACTTGTGAAAATGACCATATTACCCTTCTTGAAATTAATGCAATAATAAATATTATGAAGACTATGAAAATGACCGCAGACCACGCTTATCGGAAAAATAAGTAAATTAAATATTATAAATTGTTAAAATCACCATATTACCCTTACTAGAAATAAAGGTAATAAATATTATGGAGACTGTGAAAATTACCCAGGACTACCCTTATCTCTATGAGTAAAGTAAATATTACATATAGTGAAAAATGTATGTAGTTATTTACAGAGAAGGAGTGTATGTGATTGTTTACAGTGAAGGCTTCGTGTTGTTTGTGGCTCAGTCACCTGAGCATTATTTTTGAGCATTACATTTTGTTTTACAACTCTTATGAAGGGTTGTCATAAAGTTAGTGTATTAAAGAACCACAAACTTGATAGAACATGTAATAGTGTAGGTATGGTTAGTGGTGTAGACTTCCATACAGGAGGTTGAGGATCAAATCCCCCCATCCTCATTTCTTCTAATGTTCTATATTTTTACTTCAACAACACTTATAAGTGTTGTTATACATTTTTATTAGAAAAAGAATAAAAAAAGGCCAAAACTTGTGAACGGTAAGGATGGTTGATGAGCTAGACGTCCATGCAGTAGATTCATGTTCGAATCTCCCCTATAACCTCATTTTTTCCAACATTATATATTTTTACTTCAACAACACTTATAAGTGTTGTTGTAGGTTTCTATTTAAAAAAAAAAAAAACGAAACTTGTGAACTGAAAGGGTGGTTGATGAGCTAGACTTCCATGCGGAGGTTCATGTTCGAATCTCCCCTCTAACATTTTTTTCATTATCATATTTTTGTGTTCTTCAACAACACTTGTCGAATTGTGATAGGCTAAGTCACTACATATATGGAACATTATATATTTTTACTTCAACAACACTTATAAGTGTTGTTGTAGGTTTCTATTTAAAAAAAAGAAAAAAATCAAAACTTGTGAACTGAAAGGGTGGTTGATGAGCTAGAATTCCATGTAGTAGGTTCATGTTCGAATCTCCCTCTAACATATTTTTTTCATTATCATATTTTTGTGTTCTTCAACAACACTTGTGAGTATTGTGATAGGCTAAGTCACTACATATATGGAACAACGTTGTTATAGCTAAATGTCGTCACAACTTGTTTTGCTTAAGGAGTTGTCGTTTGTTTTCTTAGCGCAACCCCTTGTTTCCTAAGGGTTGGCAGTGATGATATACGACAACTCTTCCTTTGAAACCAGTTGTAAAACATAGGACTTTCTACAATACTTAGCGAAGCGTTGTAAATCTCTAGTTGTAGATGTATATTTTTCCTGTAGTGAAGGCTAATAGAAATTTGTCTCAAGCGTCAAATTCGCGCAATAATGAAGTAAGAAATACTCCTTGTCTAATTTTAACAATATTGTTGCTTGTGTTTCTTATCTTTCATTATGCTCGTATGTGAAGGCTAGATACGTTGAAAGTTCTGATGATGATGCTTCTCTTTCTCTGGGTGGTGATGTGCATCTGAAGGGTAAAGGAAAGAATAAGAAGACCTTCTCCAAGAATCCCAAAAAGAAAAAATTGTCTCCTCATGCTCCTCTTAACACTTCTTCCTATGATGACGTGTCACTTTTCCCTGAGAACTCCGTGTCGACATCTGCTATGGGGCAGTTGTCAAGTATCTTTTCTGATTCTTTCTCTGCCACTAATGATGACGCATTGACTCGTGCTTGTCAAGAGGTAGCTAAGATCTGTGATGCTCCTTCTTTGAGCCACGAATCTCTACGAGGAGTTGCCTCTGCATTGAGTCCAAGTTTCCAGTTTGCACTTGGATCTTTGGTAATTCCTATATTGACGCACCTTTTTTAATGATGTATTTATGCCTTTGTATTTTAACATTCAATTCATGTTGATGTAGAGTGCCCACATGTCTCAAGCCGTCACTTACGATCTTCAAAGAAAGATTCGTACTCTTAAAACAAAAAATACTAAGCTCAAAGGCGATTATTCTTCTAGCTCTAGCCGCGTTATAGAACTCCGCAATATAAATGAGCAACTCGTTGGTATGTACTTTACTCCCTTCTTCACTCTAACATCTCTGCGTCATTTTCTCTCTTCTTTTAATTGCTTGTCCCTGTTTTTTGTAGGTGAAAATGGTTTCTGCTGATTTCGGTAATTTTGGGTATACGGGTGAGAAATAATTTAAACCCTAAACAATGTACTGCAAGGGAGTACTTTAGATTCGAGAGATCACTTTGTACAAGCCTGGACTAAACCAAGAAATGGCCGTTCCAGACTTGCTTCGGCCACAAAGTGAAGGAGAATGGGTTGGTTTTGAGGAGGGAAGCAAGGAAAGTGATGAGACCAGAATAGTTGTGTTACTACAACATGTATCAGAAAAGTGGGAAGGCTAAAAAATGGTAAGTTAGCAAGTATTTTCGAGTGTTGTCTATTCCCAGAATGAACCTTGTTGTTCGGGTGGAAATAGATAAGACCTATTTATACAAGTCGAAGTGAAACGTACTCTGGTCTCATTAAGGAATGGAATAATGGGTAAGTAAATGGGAGGAGGTGGTAACCGTTAACGCATGGAATTGTTGTTCCATAAAACCGTTAACGTATGGAATTGATGTTCCATAAAACCGTTAACGTATGAAATTGATGTTCCATAAAACTGTTAACACATGGAATTGATGTCCCAGAGCGTTTCACCATTAACTCCTGTGTTACTAACCGCCTCACCCTTATGACACTTCCTTATGAAGGGCGTAGTGTACGCCGCCGCAAAACCATAGAAAACAATACCCAAAGAGGATCCCCAAGTTTGTGATATGCGTTGATGTCTCGAATGTTTTTGTGGAAAACATTTAGCATGTTGTTCTTGCCAGGAAAGTCGTACGCGGGAGACTTGCTAGCTTGGTGACCTTCGACGGTCGAGATTTTGCATCTCAAGAGGAAAGGTAGTCGTTGATCGTTGCATGCTTTCGTTCGTTAGTAGCCGCATAGGGAAGGCCAACGTGGTGGCGCGGCTAGGTTGGCATGCCGTTGGCATGGCATGGTGGCGCGGCTAGGTTGGAAAGTCATTGGCATGACATGATGGCACGGATAGGTTGGAACGTTATTGGCGTGGCATGTCTGGCGCGGTTTGGTGTGACCAAACTAGGGTTTTGGGGTACCATGTGTGGTATGGTAACCTTGGATGGATAGGATTTGATCACTGGGATTGAAGGGTAACCGTTGATTGTTGCACGCATTCGCCGCTTGGGTAGCCGTGTAGGGAAGGCCATCATGGTGGCGTGGTTATGTTGGCATGGCATGGTTTGGCGTGGCCAAACTTGGGATTTCGGGCCAAAGGTTACCATGCGTTGTCTGGTAACCTTGCATGGCTAGGATTTGCTTCTGGGATTTAAGGGCAACCATTGATTGTTGCACGCCTTCGCTTGGGTAGCCGTGTAGGAAAGGCCAAGCATGGTGGCGTGGCTATGTTGGCTAGGGGCCAAGGCGGGTGTGGTTTGGTTTGGCATGGCGGGGCCAAGGATTTGCCATGGGCGCATAGCGCGGCTAGCTTGGCTAGGGCCAAGGTAGGCGTGTTTGGCTTGGCATGGGGGCCAAGGGTTTTCCATGGGCGCATGTCAAGGCTAGCTTAAGCTAGGTGCGGTTTGGCTTGGCATGTGGGGCCAAAGGTTTTCCATGGGCGCATGGCGCGGCTAGCTTGGCTAGGTGCGGTTTGGTGTGGCCAATGGTTTGCCATGGGCGCATGGCGCGACTAGCTTGGCTAGGTGCGGTTTGTCTTGGAATATGGGGCCAAAGGTTTGCCATGGGCGCATGGCGCGACTAGCTTGGCTAGGTGCGATTTGTCTTGTCATGTGCGGCCAAGGGTTTGCCATGGGCGCATGGTGTGGCCAGCTTGGCTAGGTGCGGTTTGGCTTGGCATGTGGGGCCAAGGGTTTGCCATGGGCGCATGGTGGCTAGCTTGGCTAGGTGCGGTTTGGCTTGGCATGTGGATCCAAGGGTTTGCCATGGGCGCATGGTGTGGCCAGCTTGGCTAGGTGCATTTTGGCTTGGCATGTGGAGCCAAAGGTTTTCCATAAACGCATGGTGTGGTTAGCTTGACTAGGTGCGGTTTCGCTTGGCATGTGGGGCAAAGGGTTTGACATGGGCGCATGGTGTGGATAGTTTGGCTAGGTGCCGTTTGGCTTGGCATGTGGGGCCAAGGGTTTGCCATGGGTGCATGGCGTGGCTAGCTTGGCTAGGTTCGTGACCAAGCTAGGGTTTTGGGCTAAAGGTCGTTTGGTGACCTCGGACTGGCTAGATTTTCTCCTAGGATTGAAGGGGCGACCGTTGATTGTCGTACACCTTTTTTTGGTAGCGTAGGGGAACGCCAAAGAAGGTGGCGGCTAGGTTGGCATGGGGCCATGGAAGGTGCGTTTGGCATGGCGTAATAGGTGTGGCTGACATGGTTTTCCGTTGGCACGGGGGTGCGGATAGCGCAGAGGGCGTGGGCGGGCATGGTTTGCCATTAGCACGGGGTGCAACTAGCATGGTTGGCATGCCTATGCGCGGTAGGGTGTGACCGGGCATGGTTTTCCATTGGCACGAGTGCAAACTAGCATGGTTGGCATGCCTAGGCGGTAGGTGTGGCTGACATGGTTTGCCTTTGGAACACGGGTGCAACTCGCATTTTTGGCATGCCTTGGCGGTAGGGTAGGTGTGGCTGGCATGGTTTGCCATTGGCACATGCGGTGTGAGAATTAGGGTTTTGGCCTATTGAAACCCTAATTAGCATTAAAAAAAGGTACCCTGGTAATTTTCTTGCAGAAAAATTTAAGGGTTCAATAAATGTGCTTGGTTTGGACATTATTACTCAAGTTCTGTGATGTCACTGTCTGACTAGGGTTTTACGATTTTACCCCTAAGCTAAAAACCACCATCAATATTAAGTCCCATGCTTAGTTCGGAACAGGTGCCTTGTTGCGAGATAAGCATATGATGGTAACAGACAAGAACGGAATCAAGACGTAAATCATTGCAAAGATGGTCAGTTAAATCCAACTAACCTTTTTGAGAGGTGAAGATAGTTTTTGCTTCCCGTGTTGGCGGCCCTGCATAAGTTGTACTGGGGATGCAGACCGTGGAGGGGTTAGAAGAAACTTGCTGGCTTTGGCTGGTCATACATCACCGAGGAAAAAGCGGCGCAGTCTTGGAAGGCAAAGCGTAGCGGATGGCTTGGCACGTGGGGCCAAGAGGTGGCATGGTTAACAATCGGTTTATGTGGGAATTCTGATATCGGAGGAAGAAATTATGAGCAAACAGTTGAAGAAATGCACAGATTAACAATCGGTTTATGTGGGCATTAACATAAACCGATTACGGCGAAAAAAACACACAGAAAAACTCATGAATTTTACAATCTTTCTATGTTCTAAGCATTATAAACCGATTCTTACAATCGGTTTATGTGAGCATGAACATCCACCGGTTCTGGAAGATTTTTTTCAAAAAAAAAAAAAAATATTCACGTTTTGATGAAGTATCAAAATTAGTTAATTTACCAATTATGCTAATTAATCAAAGGGTAAATTAGCCATTTTGAAAAATAATTCGATAATGGTGTTCTTTTTTACCTTTCAATGACCATTTTTGTCCTATAGTTGTAGGCCCAGATTAATTGGAGTGGTCCCCAATTTAGCCCGGCTTAGAGACGTCTTCATATGTCACTTCAATCATGTTTGATTTTGTAAGCACGATTTTGTAGCACTGACTTGTACTGTTTTTATGACAATCATGTTTGATTTTGCAAAAAATGGTGATGGGATAATCAAGTTTCGGAAATTCGGTAATCAAATTCACACAAATGTTATAAATTGAGTGCACCTACTGGATGCTAGTTGGGGGTGATTAAGGCTGAGTTTGGTAATGCTTTTATTTTTCCAAAAGCACTTTCAAAACCTATATATGTCAATAATTTTTGAAATTGGTGTTTGGTAAAAAAAATCAAAGTGCTTTTTACCCAAAGCACTTCCCAAATTCCTCAATTTTCAAAAGCTAGGGAGGAGGAGCTTTTAAAAGCTACAAAAGCATAAGCTTTGGTCCCACCTAAATTTAATGCTTCATTTATCTTTTTTGTCCCTATTTTATTTTATAAATGACAAAAGTTACCCTTAAACTTATATACAATCAATTTTTTTTTTATATTTTAGTCTTTAAATATTATTATTTTTTATTTCAAACTATTTCATTTCATTTTTCAATAATAAAAATAATAAAAATATTAAATAATAATTTAATTAATTTTAGCTTGATTTTTTGTTTGAAAATTTTATATATATATATCTTAAAAAGTGTTAAGTAAAATAATTTTTTTAACAATCATAATGATAGTAACAATTAGTAAATTATAAATATTTATATTGAATAGTAAAAAAATTAATTATTTTTAAACCCAATAAAATCGAATAAAACGATTTTCAAAGATATGTCTGTTTTTGTCATTTGCTATAACAACAAATTTTTGAATTTGATATTTTACCAAACACACTTTGACTTTTTTAATCGCTTTAACTTTAGTTAATATTTTACCAAACGTCAAACCGCTTTTTCTCACAAAGACAAAGACAACAACGCACAATGAAAAAGCGCTTTTACAAAAGTCTGCAAAGCAATACCAAACTAAGCCTAAAATGAAGCTTGTTGTTGCTTCCACTGTTTTCTTGTTTTTAATTTTAATTTGGGTTTCAATTGTACTGATCTTTGTATTCTTGTGATTGATCTCTGATTGTGCTGCAATTTCATGGATTTTCTCTAAGTATAGATGCTCAGATTTGAATAGGGAAACCGATTGGGTGTGAATCGGTAGGGTGGAATCGGAGTCGCGTCTAACAGAAAGTTCAATGGTTAAGTTAGTAATAAACCAAAATGTAGTATTAAATTGGTCATTGCCTTATTTAACCACATTTTATAACTGTCAATGTGGTCAATCACGGTCCTGGGACCCAAACTCTAATATTCCCTCCGTCCCACTATTAGTTGACCTAGACATTTTTAGATTTTGTCCCATTAATAGTTGATTTTATATTATTTGATACTCATGTTTATATTCGTTACATAGGTGTTTTAAAATGCTTTTCAATAATATAAAATTTACGAATATCCGTGGTATAGTTTGAAAGATAAATCATTTCTAAATTGTACTACTAGGTCAACTAATAGTGGGACGGAGGGAGTATTAAACTTTCTAGGACTCAAATACAACACTGGTCACAAAATTGGGACCTAGAGTCAGAATATCCCTTTTTATATTTTTGATAAACAAATTTGAATAAACGAGTTAAAAAAGAATCCCTATATATCGGGAAAAATTTTGATCGTACGCTGCGCAAGCAAAACATGAATGCGCACCTATACCACTGTCCGATGAGTTAGATGTGATGTCATCAAACTCTTCACCAAACCGAAGTCATCTATTCGAGTTTAATCGTATATTGCATATTTTTCGGTTTTGTAATTATAATCTGTAATTATTGCTTTCATTAAAATACCCATAATATCCTTATTAAATTGCGCGCTAAAAGAAATCAAATATCAGTTGATGATCCAATCCGTGATTCTTGTTTGCTTTCATGATAATACCGGCAAAGAAAATTAATTACGGTAAAGAATTGATAAATGATACAGCCATCTCACATATCAATTTTTTCTTTTAGTTTGATAAGGCTAGGACCAAAAGATCACTGATTTGTCAAGAAGCACAAATTCAAGTAAAGTTGCATTACAGTGGAGAGACGTTTAATGAAGTACAAATTGAAGTTGTGGAAGATAGTAAGGTGTCCAAAAGGCATGGTTGAATTTTGTACATGAGCTGGAGTTACTTCTTCAACACTTGTATCAAAAGGAAGCACCTCTTATACACCTGTATCAAACTGAGATGTTTCTTCTAGATCAAATTACTTAGAGATGTTTCTTCTGAATCAAATAACTTAAGAATGTACTCCGGTGTCCTTAGTTCCCCTTGTTTTTTAAGTCTGCGTTAATTGAAATATCTCTGGTAAGCGACTTTCAATAAAAACCATGACCTAATTCATAAGCTAGTTCTCTTGATCGAGTAACATTTTAGGTTACCGTAACATATGCTATGGTTTATTTGGCGCCCAAAAATAAGGGCGAATAAGAATGAGGAAACGTTAGGTAATTAAAAATAGAAAATATTGCAAAATCCTTAAAAATCCATATAATTCGGAACATAACTATGGTTAAGTCAAAATTTGATGATGTCATAGCCTCATCGGACGGTTGTGGAGGTGCGGATTCAAGTTTTGCTTGCGCAGCGCGATCAAAAATTTTCCCCCATATATCGGTTTAGAAGAAGTTCAACACACAACTAGTTGTAGAGGTTCTAAAAAGACTTGACAACTCCGCCTCAACATCTTCTTTGGTTTTCAATGGTTCGTCATAACGCGGAACAAAATGAAAAATTGTCATCGTTTGCAATGCTTTTGCATTTTCCAAAAGTAGTTTTACCCACCGCATTTCATCAGGGTGTTCACCTGTAAATTTCTCAAAGCAAACTGACTTGAGGTGTGAAAAACAACATCCATTAGTCATAATTTCAAGCTCCAAACCATGGTAATAGTCTTCATTGAACTTGCCCCGCCAAACCCTCAACTGAAATTGAAATTGGAACACGAACATTAGAAGAGTACCCATGGAAAGGCATAACTGACTAATTAATACTCCCTTTGTCTCACTATTAAGCGACCTAGTTCAAGTCCCACTATTAAGTGACCTAATTCAAGTTTGCACAATTTTTAAGGCAAACAAGGGAAAAGAGTATTTTTAAGCATATTTTACAATTATACCCTTATGAATAATAATTAGTGAAATTTTGAAATGATTTATCTCTCAAACTACACAACGGATGTTCACAAGCTTCATATCATTGAAAAACAATTTGAAACACCTACGTAACGAATATAAACATGCCTATCAAATTATGCATATTTCTTATAATCAATTAAAAGGGTAATTTTAGAAATATCTCACTGTTTATTGATATATGTCACTTAATAGTGGGACAAAACGTAAAAGTAAATAGGTCACTTAGTAGTGGGATCGGAGGGAGTATCTGTAAGCCTCATTTTTTATCCGGTGATGGGCATGTAAAAAAAAATTTGAAATTTTATGCACTTACCTCGTTGATTACAAAGCACTCCAGATTAGGCGCTGATCGGAACAAATCAACAAGTGCTTTACCATCGGTTGCTGAAGCTGACACGTTTAACTGTATCAAATTGTTAAATGTAGGCAAATCTTTTAAGAGATCCAAGAGATCCTATTCATTGCAAGCCAACACAAAGCAAACTATATCAGTTTTAAGGCGTTTAATCAACCATATATAACAAACATAAAGATAAGGGAGAAGGCTACAAACCTCTGAGCTACTAAAAGCAATTGATAGAACCTTTACATGTGAAAGCACTCCAAGAAACCTAATTGCAGCTGCACCTAGATCTGTCAGTTGCTCCCTTGTTGTCGCAGGATGGCAATCAGTAACACTGGAAAATATGTCATCGACATCTGCTTCAACTAATGTTAGAGAACTTGACATGACAAAATTCTTCGGAATATTATTCTTGTAGGTGAAAGACACTAGTCTTGGTGCATGAATTTTGAGGCTACTATCTCGTAAACTAGCACCAGGATCATTAATAATTTTCAAATGCTCAATTGAAGGAGCTGAAATATCGAAACTCCTCACATGATCCCATCTACAAAGTTCCAGCGTCAAATCTTCAAGTACAGGGCAATTGGATAAACTGAGTAGCTCATTATCGTACTCATTGCTGAACGTGACTCCACTGAGTTTAAGGTGCTTGAGTTTTGGAATAGAGATATGTTTTGGAATATAAAAACTCCGGTAGGAAAAAACATTTAACTCTAAAGTAGTCAATGATTGACAATTAAAAAGATTTAAGGGACAAAAGGTTTTGCTTTGAGATAGGCCATCTAAGGTGAGACTAAGCTCTTTAACTTTCCGCCTTATTGCACCGGATATCCATGTATTCACACGAGATACATCCAAGAAACCCTTTCCTTCCCAATTGAAGTCATCACAGCAGCAGCTGAGTAACAACTTGTGTATACTTGACATATCATGAAGATGCAATACTCTATCCACAATATCCATGATTTCTTTGGAGTCTCCATATAAGCTTAGAAAATCAAGGGTTGGGACAGAGGTCCAGATGTCGTTCCATCTTTTTGATAATACGCAAGTACGGGCAACATCCTTGATTTCAAGAAAAGAAAGGATATGATGAATAAGCTTTTCATCTAATTTGGTGATCCTATCTAGTTCCTGATCACGCACGTTGTTTGGTGCTGCCATGCTAACAATAATAAGAGAGAAAAATATGGAAAAAGTTACTAGGGTTAATTTCTGTAGATTTTAGCTCCGAAAAAGTAAGAAGTTTCTTCTGCTCCGCGGAAAAATAATCACCTTCAACCTCACAGCCTGATCCCACAAGGAAAGGAAGAATGATGCTCGAATATCAAAACTAGAGATTTATAAGAAGTGATCTCTTTTGGGTTTTTCTAAAAATAAATACTTCCCTTCTTTGTTCTGTTTCATTAACTTTTATTAGAACCAGTGTGTCCTAAAAGTAGAACATATATCTAACAGGACGTCCCTTCCATATTGAAGAATCTTCTGTTTGTGACATTGAAGGCATTACTGTTACCTAGAAACACAATTAAACTGATTAGCTCCACCAAAAGCAGGAGTGCACATGCTGTTCTCTGTCTGATCTTACAATATTATTATTGTATGCCTTTAAGACGAAGGCTATTATTGGGCGTCACATTCTATTAAAGGCTATTATTGTATGCCTTTAATAGGACAAAAACGGGTTACCCGTAAGTAATTTTAAAACTCCCTTATCTCAAATAATTGTGTAATGACTGAACAACCCTTGTTTGGCTTTAGTTTAATTAATTAAACCTAGCTACATCCTAAATTACGCCTGGAAAATCAACTAAACCTAGGCGTAAAATTGGAAGTACGCTTGGAAATCAACTGAACCTAGGCGTAAAATTGGAATTACACCTGGAAAAAAACTAACTAAACCTAGGCGTAAAATTGGAATTACGCCTGGAAAACAACTAACTAAACCTAGGCGTAAAATTGGAATTACGCCTGGAAAACAACTAACTAAACCTAGGCGTAAAATTGGAATTACGCATGGAAATCAACTAAACCTAGGCGTAAAATTGGAATTACGCATGGAAATCAACTAAACCTAGGCGTAAATTGGAATTACACCTGGAAATCAACTAAACCTAGACGTAAACGACATGCAAATCAAAGTTTACGCTGAATTGAACTAAACCTAGGCGTAAGTTCTTCAAAAACTAAATTACGATTGAAAAATCTAGTACCGTGCCCAGGCGTAACACTAGCAGAAAGTAAATAAAAGCCTAATTTTACTTCGATTTCATTCGATTAAAGCACAAAAACGGGTACAAAAAGATGGGTTTGTTTGATTATTACCTTACTGTTTATGGGTAAAAATCGTTTCTGCCGATTTCGGTAATTTCGGTAGGTGAGTGAGAAACTGGTTCAAACCCTAAACAAATGTGCCGCACGTGAGCACTTTATAGGTTCGAGAGATCAATCTGGCACAAGTCCGGCCTAAACCATGAAATGGCCGTTCCCGGACTTGCTTCGGTCACAAAATGGAGGAGAAGGGTTGATTTGGGGAGGGAAGCAAAGAAAGGTGTTGAGGAGAGTAGTATCTCGACTTGTATCGAAAGGTGAAAGCTTAGGAAGCTTGCAAGAGATGAAAGCTTTTGGGAGAGCTTGCAAAGTTGCCTTTAAAGAGTGTAGTATTTTTCTCCTGACCGAGACTTGTTGTCTGGTGGAAATAGGTAAGACCTATTTATACAAGTCGAGATTGAAACATACCCTGGCCTCATGAAGGAAGAGAGTAAAGGGTGACATAATGGGAGGAGGTGGTAACCGTATGGTTTAATGGGTGAAAACGTTTTTCACCATTATTTCCTCTTTTATTTGACCGCTTTATTCCTTCTCACGCTTTCTTAATGTGAGCGTAGTGTACGCTGCATGTCAGACCGCCAAACCAAAACCCTAAAGAAGCATCCCCCAGTTTGTGTTGATGTCTCGAGTGTTGGTTGCATCTTGAGTGCAAGTGGCGCTGCTAGTGGCGCGTGTGGCATGTGCCAATGGCATGTGCGGAATGCCTTGGTGGTAGGTTGCACGGTTTGCAAGTTAGGCTACCAACGTGTGTGTTTGGCATGTGCCAATGGCATGTGCGGAATGCCTTGGTGGTAGGTTGCACGGTTTGCAAGTTAGGCTACCAAATAAGTGTGTGTTTGGCATGTGCCAATGGCATGTGCGGAATGCCTTGGTGGTAGGTTGCACTTGCAAGTTAGGCTACCAAATGTGTGTGTTTGGCATGTGCGGAATGCCTTGGTGGTAGGTTGCACGGTTTGCAAGTTAGGCTACCCGAGCGTGTGTGTTTGGCATGTGCCAATGGCATGTGCGAATGCCTTGGTGGTAGGTTGCACGGTTTGCAAGTTAGGCTACCCGGCGTGTGTGTTTGGCATGTGCCAATGGCATGCGTGGCCATTAGGGCCGTGACCTTGATAGGGAAACTAGCTAGCGAGCATGTTGGCATGTGCCAATGGCATGCGTGGGTCATTAGGGCCATGATTTTGATAGGGAAACTAGCTAGCGAGCATGTTGGCATGTGCCAATGGCATGCATGGCTTTTAGGGCCGTGACCTTGATAGGGAAACTAGCTAGCGAGCATGTTGGCATGTGCCAATGGCATGCGTGACCTTGACAGGGAAACTAGCTAGCGAGCATGTTGGCATGTGCCAATGGCATGCGTTGCCGTTAGGGCCGTGATTTTGATAGGGAAACTAGATAGCGAGCATGTTGGCATGTGCCAATGGCATGCATGGCTTTTAGGACCGTGGCTTTGGTAGAAAAAGGCCGCTAGCGAGCATGTTGGCATGTGCCAATAGCATACGGGGCCGTTAGGGCCGTGGCTTTGGTAGAAAAAGCCGCTAGCGAGCATATTGGCATGCGCCAATAGCATGTGGGGCCGTTAGGGCCGTGGCTTCGGTAGAAAAGGCCGCTAGCGAGCATGTTGGCATGTGCCAATAGCATGCGGGGCCGTTAGGGCCGTGGCTTAGGTAGAAAAAGCCGCTAGCGAGCATGTTGGCATGTGCCATTGGCACGTATGGCCATGTTGACCTAGTTGCACGTCTTGCAAGCCTAGGGCGCTATATTTGGCATGTGCCAATGGCATAGCGGCTTAGTTTGGCATGGTTGCCAATGAATGTGATACGGAGTTTGGTTTTAAGCGTTGTTGCCCATGGTGCGCTAGTATGCGGCTTGGTTTGGCGTTGTTGCCATGGTGCGCAGAGTGCGGCTTGGTTTAGCATGGTTGCCACGGTGCGCAGAGTGCGGCTTGGTTTGGCATGGTTGCCATGGTGCGCAGAGTGCGGCTTGGTTTGGCGTGGTTGCCATGGTGCGCAGAGTGCGGCTTGGTTTGGCATGGTTGCCATGGTGCGCAGAGTGCGGCTTGGTTTGGCATGGTTGCCATGGTGCGCAGAGTACGGCTTGGTTTGGCATGGTTGCCATGGTGCGCAGAGTGCGGCTTGGTTTGGCATGGTTGCCATGGTGCGCAGAGTGCGGCTTGGTTTGGCATGTTGCCATGGTGCGCAGTATGCGGCTTGGTTTGGAATTAGGGTTCTGTGTTGAAAAACCCTAATATGGTATTTTGAAAAAATACCCATATTAATTATTTACACCTGAGTTAAATGCTCTTAATTAATGTGTTGCGGGTAACACTAGGTCATGGGGATTTACGATTTTACCCCTTGTTTAAAGACCACCATCAACACTTACATACACCGTGGGTTGTTGTTGAGGAGTTTGAAAACATGATTCTTCAATTGATTGAATTGGTGGAATGAGTTGAGGATGAAGTTGAGGTTGATTGAGTTGTTGATTACCATCACTAGGATCAGTTTGCTTCTTCCTCATCTATTTTTAGTAGTTTTAATTGAAGGGTAATTTTGAGAAATTGCTATGGAATCAAAATATCCCTTAACCAGATTTTTAGTCACCAAATATCAAAATGAAGCCCCTCTGATGGAGTGTGACGCCCCAATAATAGCCTTCTTTAAGATGCATAAGAACAACTTTCCCACCTATCTCCCGAGCTCCAAGACATTTATTTGTATGTTGCATAAACACAACCCAACCGTTTTATAAGTTGGTGGTTACCTTGCAAGTTGTAATCATTTCAACAAATCCTTCTGTTGCGAAGCATCTTTATAATTCAACTAACCATGGAATACCTTCATTAGTTGAGGTAATTCTTCCTCAAATATTCTCGCAAACATCTCCGGATAATACTCATCTACTTGTTTTTGAGAGTGAATTTGTACAAATCATCAAGTTTAATGAGGCCCTTGGAGACTAATATAGAGACTAGCTTAGATGTGCTTTAATTAAGAGGTATTCTTTGATTCCGTAGTTGTTTATGTGGAAATCTCAAAATACCATTTGTATCCAACACATTAGCCACCAAGAATTCTTTACCTCGTATTAAAAGTTCACATCCTTTCCTCCTCGTAATCGAATATATAGGTCCCCCAAAGAGCCGCAATAATCTAATCACTTCACCAAGCTCTATTTCGGCCTCATATCGAAATCCCGAGCACTTCAAGAGATTAATATCTCTTTACTTTTTCTTGTTTTTGGAAATCTTAAACAAGGAAGGAAAAGCAGACTTAACGGTATGATGCACTAAAGGACTATTGGTGTGAAAAAAGATAATACAATGCTTCGCACCAATATTAGCATTAGCCATTATAGCTTAATCCGATCATCTGGGAAGCGGATAATCGGATTCAAGTTACATCAACCATGACTGGCAACTAGATTATTATTATTTAGCTAACCCAGTAGTTTATATATGGGTTGAGTCATGTGAATACGGATATCAAGTAGGTATCCACGTGTTCACAAACAATCTCAACATGAATTGAATACACGCATTAAAGTGTGAGTAAAGTATAATATGCCTAAGTAGATGATGATTCACTGATTCCAAACCCCGCGGGTTTGTCATGATCTCCTCAACATCCAAAATGGTAGATCTAAGACGGAAACACATGAATAAATCTATACGAATGCTAAATGTAAAGGAGATGATGATTTACGTGGTTCGGCACTAAGGCCTACGTCCACGGATCTGGGGATATTCACTATAAAGTAAACGGTTACAAAAATAATCACAAGATCTTTGGTGTTTCTTCATCCTCATAGGATGATACTCATACTTACTTCTCACTATTCTCTTTCTTATTCCTTGATTCTATTTTCGATCCCCCCTTTCTGTGGAAGGGATGTACATATATATAGCTAAATCGAGTGGGTCCACTGACAAAGAGCTGTTGAGATCTTATCTTCTTGTGCTTTCGTGCATGGTCCGCGGACTTCCCCCCATCACTCGCGGCTTCTACAATACCCAAGTCCATTACGCCGACCAACCTTCGTTTTCTTCGTTGGTCGTCGACACGTTCCTCTAAGCGACATTAAATGCGAGTGGTTGGGGGCGGTCCTAAATCCCGCCCGAGCGGTGTCGGTCCTCCCCTTGTCACGTCGTGTCGGTTGGTATCCCCGGCGTTGATTACATCTCACCTCGTGATAGGGTAGAGTAACTCTTTGGTGTTACGCGGGTTCACCTGTCTTTGATGCTCCCTCATCTTCGACCGTTGGTCTTGACAGATGGCACGTCGTCTAAATACTATGGATGCCTCTACGTGTCATTCCTTTTTATGACGTGGCCTCCACGTGAGTTCTGCTAGTACACGTGGCGATGGAGATAAATAAGTGTACTTACAATTAGCCCCTCTTCTTGTGACTGGGTGCTAGCCTTATTTGGAAGAAGAATCGTGTGGTACGTTTTTATCTCTCTCCTCATAACTTCTCCTAAAAAGGTGCTACCTGCATTTATTGTGCACGTTTCCCCTATCCGGCCATAACTGCCCCTTGGGTAGTGGACGGTTTCTATTGATCTTATAAAAAGAGAGGAATGATAGAATGTGAATTAAATTCACATTCTCTCGTTTTCTCTCTGTTCCATTGTCTTCTTCATCTTCTTAACTTCCTCTCGACACCATTATTGCCGCCGCCGTTTAGCTTCTTCTTCTGTCATTCTCCGTCTTCGTTGCCACCTTTGTTGCTGCTGCTGCTGCTTTACTCTTTGAGGTTTAGGTATGATTTTTTACTCTGTTTACTCGCCATGCCTAACCCTGTTGAGTTTTTGATTTTCCGGTGATGCGTCAATGATGAATTTAATCTTATGTATATCCTGGGTTTTGAGAGTTGAGGCCCCTGAGCCATGTTTTTCATCGGCCATACTTTGATTTTCTTTTTCTTTTTTTGAGTTTGAATAATAGTTTGAGAGTTTAAGTAATTGTAGATGAAATCTAGGGTTTGCCGCTGTTCTTGAGATTTTCTTGCTTTTCGATCTTCCTTGCCTCTGATTTGCACTTTTATTTGTGTTTGTGCCCGCAGATATGTCTGATCATCCGCGGGTTCCTTACCAAACTCCTCCGTCAAGTCCTCACAGATCTCCTCGGAGTGATTCCAATATTAGGGGTGGAGCTTCGCCTTCACTTACCCAGGGTAATCCTCGGGATGGACGAACATCTTCGTCCCCGGGTCGAGGCCTTCGCTGTAAAGGGGTGATCCGCCGCAGGGTCTAGATATGCCGTGAATAGCCCTAGAGGTGGGTCTCCTAAGAAGTAGCAGAATCCGCACACTGAGCCTTTAGATGTGCAGCCTCTCCGCACCAAGCCTCCACCGCGGACTAATCCGCCTGTGCCTAGTTCAAGTAAGTCAACTAAGACTCATCCTTCAAGAGAAAGGCTGCGGAGATAGAATCTTCGGGAGATGTAGTTCCTCCTAAGAAGAAGGCAATGGGTTCTCGGAAGACACTACGGAGATGATTTCGAGGATGACTCTCGTTGTTACTTTTCGTCCTTTTACATTTATGTAATAAGAAGTTTACTTTCTACATTGATCTTGAGGCCTTCAAATTGAAGCACCTGGTCTTCAAAGACTTCCAAGTACGTTTTTATGCCCATGATAAAGATATAACTTATGAGATGGTTACCAATTACCAAGATGATGCCTTTCATTTGCCGACGACCGTGGGTGCTTTCGAGGCTAGTTTGATGTTGCCTTTGTATAAAGCCTATGATGATTTCTACTACCGGGTCTTGTCTAGCCGCGATACCGCCAAGAAAAGTCATAATCGTGGGGTGCAACAGTTGACTGGAAACTATCTTCGTCATCTCCGAGAATGCTATCTTCGTAGCAAGGGGCAAACGATGATGACTTGCTATGCCCCTAAATTAGAAAAGGAGAAAGGGTGGTATACTCCCGAAAATTTCAACAAATCCTTTGGAGATTACGTTACTTGAGAATACTGTAAGCCGTGGTCTCTGTGAGTCTCGTGGAATATTGCTCCCGTTAAGGGGGAAGTTCGACTTTGAGCGAGGTAAGTGATTCCAAGATGGCGAGGGTTCCCGGTGTCAAGGTCTTCCTATTCCCGCCGATGAGAGAATTAAGCGTGATCATGATTATGAATGGTATGCCACCGTTCTTGAAGTCGTTGGTCCGTGGGCCTATGGTTGGGTCCTGGACCCCATGGTTGGCAGACTCTCATTGACGAGTCTTCATCGCTGCTTCTCCCCTCGTTATGCCCATTCATTTGCCCTTGGCGATTGAGTTTTGTAGATATGGATTTTGCTTATAATCGCGATGTTGATGAAGCGGAAGACGAAGATATCTCTGATGCTAACCTTCTTCCGCAGAATACTAATGTTGCTAAGGTGTGTTGTTTGTTTTCTACGTATATATGCCCCTTCGTTTCCTTAAATAATGTTGATTATGCCAAGGAAAGGAGATGCCAATGGCTCTTTTATCATTATGTGTTGTAGGTGCGTAAAATAAGAAGATCAATCCCAAGCAATCGTCGAATTCTCCCACCGAGGGTTCTACACACTTCGAGGATGTGAACCAGTCCAGGTGGATGGTGATGAGGATGTTTCAGATGGGAAGAGCGACCGAGACTTCTCCGCCCGTTCAAGAAGTAGATAGTATTGCTTGGTGGGGAGCGTTGGTAGAGTTGATGGTGATCGTGCCACCGGTGGAGGTGGTGGTGATCCCAGCCACCGGTGGTGGTGGTAATGATCGGGCACTGGGTGGTGGTGGTGGTGATCGGGCCACCGGTGGAGGTGGTGATGATCGGGCCGATGGTGGTGGTGGTGATGATCAGGCCACTGGTGGTGGTGGTGATGATCAGGCCACTGGTGGTGGTGGTGATGATCAGGCCACTGGTGGTGGTGGTCTGTCTGAGGGGGCTACTAAGTCAAGTGGGGTTGTTGTAGATAAGGGTAAGGGGATTGCTCTTGGTAGTGGTGACAAGGATGGGGATGCTTATTGCGAGTTTTCCTTTGGTAAGGTTTTATCCAGGTGTTGATGGTGGTTTTTAGACAAGGGGTAAAATCGTAAAACCCCATGACCTAGTGTTACCCGCAACACATTAACTAAGAACATTTAACTCAGTGTAAATAATTAATAGGGGTATTTTTTCAAAATACCAGATTAGGGTTTTCAACACAGAACCCTAATTCCAAAACCAAGCCGCACCCTGCGCACCATGGCAGCAATGCCAAACCAAGCCGAACTCGAATTATCAACAATGACCAATACTTTCTCCTTATTAAGTTTCTTTATTATTACTTTGCTTTCAAATTATTTTATTTACTTTGAATTATCAAAACATCCCCCTTGGTTACTAGGAAACCAAAATTTGCATAACAACAAAGGCCTCTCTCGTGGATACGAACTCTTTCTTATTGCATACTACTTTATTTTAGTAAAGCAAGAAAGTGAAATTATTTTTGACCGGGTGACAACCGATCAAATTTTGGCGCTGCGCACCATGGCAACAATGCCAAACCAAGCCGCACCCTGGGCACCATGGCAACAATGCCAAACTAAGCCACATACTGCGCACCATGGCAACAATGCCAAATCAAGCCGCACCCTGCGCAACATGGCAACAATGCCAAACTAAGCCGCATACTGCGCACCATGGCAACAATGCCAAATCAAGCCGCACCCTGCGCACCATGGCAACAATGCCAAACCAAGCCGCACCCTGCGCACCATGGCAACAATGCCAAATCTCCAAGCCGCTATGCCTTTGGCCCACGCCAATTATAGCGCCTAGGCTTGCAAGACTTGCAACTAGGTCAACATGGCTGCACGTGCCATTGGCACATGCCAAAACGTGTCGCAAGCCATATTTCTAAGCCGCCATGCCTTTGGCCCACGCCAAACATAGCGCCCTAGGCTTGCAAGACTTGCAACTAGGTCAACATGGCCGCACGTGCCATTGGCACATGCCAACACGTGTCGCAAGCCATATTTCTAAGCCGCTATGCCTTTGGCCCACGCCAAATATAGCGCCCTAGGCTTGCAAGACTTGCAACTAGGTCAACATGGCCGCACGTGCCATTGGCACATGCCAAACGTGTCGCAAGCCATATTTCCAAGTCGCTATGCCTTTGGCCCACGCCAAATATAGCGCCCTAGGCTTGCAAGACTTGCAACTAGGTCAACATGGCCGCACGTTCCATTGGCACATGCCAAACGTGTCGCAAGCCATATTTCCAAGTCTCTATGCCTTTGGCCCACGCCAAATATAGCGCCCTAGGCTTGAAAGACTTGCAACTAGGTCAACATGGCCGCACGTTCCATTGGCACATGCCAAACGTGCCGCAAGCCATATTTCCAAGCCGCTATGCCTTTGGCCCACGCCAAACATCGCGCCCTAGGCTTGCAAGACTTGCAACTAGGTCAACATGGCCGCACGTGCCATTGGCACATGCCAAATGTGTCGCAAGCCATATTTCCAAGTCGCTATGCCTTTGGCCCACGCCAAATATAGCGCCCAAGGCTTGCAAGACTTGCAACTAGGTCAACATGGCCGCACGTGCCATTGGCACATGCCAAAACGTGTCGCAAGCCATATTTCCAAGTCATTATGCCTTTGGCCCACGCCCAACATAGCGCCCTAGGTTTGCAAGACTTGCAACTAGGTCAACTGGCCGCACGTGCCGCAAGCCATATTTCCAAGCCGCTATGCCTTGGGCTAGTAAGGCCACCGTGTCCGCGTATGTCTGATGATTCCTTTTTAGCTCTTCTAATTGCGCCAAAATATGCGCCGACTGGTTTGATTCCCGATTTGTTCCTATCTCAGACCGAGCTTGTCCCTCTCAGGCTGTGGTGTTGATTTCTCTACTAGCCGCGCACCCGCTTCTGGCCATTCCGTAGGATCTTGCGTGTGGTTGTATATTTTGTTCATTAGTCTGTGGCATCCCGTAAGGAGGGTTCTGGATTACTGATTCTCGCCATCAAGCTCGAGGTTCAATAAGCGGTTGGGTTAATTTGTCACTTTGGAGGCGACCATTTGAGAAGTTCCTTCTGTGTGGGCAGCTTTCGGCCGCGCCTTCTTTGCTTCCATTGCAATGATGCCCGTCCCCGAAAGGAATGTGCTTTCCGCTCCATTCTGCGTCTTGTTCCCGGCTGTCAGTCTCGCGCCCTTTTGTTTGCTCCTTGTTACTACTGGCGTAGTCCTAGGTGCCTCTTTTGAAGGTACCTTTGTCTTTCTGGTATCTTTGTTTCTTTCCATTGTAATATTCTCGCATGACAGAGCATGGAGGTAAACCGAGACAAAAAGTCCACGGTTAGCTGTTAGTTCAAACTTGATTTCATAAGCTCGATTTCTAGTGGCAGTGAGTGTACTCAAGCTGTTAGTTTGGCGAACAATACGAAAAACATAGACGGATGCGGATTTAACCGGGATAAGGTCCATGGGTTGTTGTTTGCAAAAAGTCCAAATCTATTGGTGGAAAATATGTTTTAAATATCAGTTAAAATACAGATTTGTTGGCTTATAGGTTACACAATGCCCAGATCTGTTGGTAGAAAATACAATAGACATAAATATGTGCGAAAAATAGCCCAAAACTCAGATCTGCTAGTTAAAAATCGTAAAAGATCCAGATCTGTTTGCTAGACAAAGACAAAGAATACTGGATATGTGCGAAAATGAGTTTAAACAGAGATCTGTCTACGTTCTAAATAAAACTTTTGAGGTAGAGGCTATAAAGTCATAGGAAAGATAATCTTTTTACCTGACAAAGTCCCTGTTTCTAGCGCCAAATTGTGAATACGGATATCAAGTAGGTATCCACGTGTTCACAAACAATCTCAACATGAATTGAATACACGCATTAAAGTGTGAGTAAAGTATAATATGCCTAAGTAGATGATGATTCACTGATTCCAAACCCCGCGGGTTTGTCATGATCTCCTCAACATCCAAAATGGTAGATCTAAGACGAAACACACGAATAAAGCTATATGAATGCTAAATGTAAAGGAGATGATGATTTACGTGGTTCGGCACTAAGGCCTACGTCCACGGATCTGGGGATATTCACTATAAAGTAAACGGTTACAAAAATAATCACAAGATCTTTGGTGTTTCTTCATCCTCATAGGATGATACTCATACTTACTTCTCACTATTCTCTCTCTTATTCCTTGATTCTATTTTCGATCCCCCCTTTCTGTGGAAGGGATGTACATATATATAGCTAAATCGAGTGGGTCCACTGACAAAGAGCTGTTGAGATCTTATCTTCTTGTGCTCTGTGCATGGTCCGCGGACTTCCCTGTCACTCCGCGGCTTCTACAATACCCAAGTCCATTACGCTGACCAACCTTCGTTTTCTTCGTTGGTCGTCTGACACGTGCCCTCTGAGCAACATCAAATGCGAGTGGTTGGGGCGGTCCAGTCCGCGCCAGGCGGTGTCAGTCCTCCCTTGTCACGTCTGTGTCAGTTGGACTGTCCCTAGCCGTTGATTACATCTCACCTCGTGATGGGGTAGAGTAACTCTTTGGTGTTGCGCGGGTTCACCTGTCTTTGATGCTCCCTTATCTTCGACCATTGGTCTTGACAGATGGCACGTCGTCTAAATACTATGGATGCCTCTACGTGTCATTCCTCTTTATGACGTGGCCTCCACGTGAGTTCTGCTAGTACACGTGGCGATGGAGATAAATAAGTGTACTTACAAGTCATACACCAAATTTAAATGCTCTTGCGCCTCAAGTTCACCTACAATAAGATTACACTCCAACAAGCTTCTCAAAAAAGGATTCAACCCTTTTAAACACCCCACGTGTATTCACCTCCGCATTATATCCCACACTATATTCTCGCTATTGACCTCCCCATTCTCACATACTATATTCTCACGTAGCGAGCAACGTTATAGACGTAAACATAACCAGGAAGGCCTGCATGGTGAGTGTATCTCATCATGGTGGCCATTGGACAATTGTCTCTCTGCATATCGTTATGGTGGCCAGTGGCCAATTCTTATTTCCCATGGAAATTAGAGTGTATAGGGTTCTACGAAGATAATAATAATTGCCATGAGAGATTAGTAGTAACCGTTTAATCGATTAATTTATCGATCTATGTCTGATATCTTCCTTTAGAGCTTGCAAAAATAATTAGCATTCATATATCTGAATATATAATTTCTCGTTCTTGGTGACTTGGTGCTAGAAGATATCTGAGTTTGCGGGTTGGCTGGTGTTTGATCCCAATTCCTCTAACACTACAGTAACAGATCAAAGGTGTAACCGAAGAATTCTACCAACAGGTAGACATTAATTAATTCATGATCTTAATTTTGTGCCCGTCATGAGGAGGGTATACGCGCAGAGGGAGAGAGAAATAATCAAGGAACAATAAAGTTTTGAGAGATGATAAACACACCGACTACAAAAACCCGCGAAACCTCCCCCTCTCACATATCTGTACGGTCCACCACCAATAATTATATACCCTAATTTTCATGACCAACAAATATACCCTTACCACACAATAAATATACCCCTCACCTTATCCACTTAAAGATAGATTACATTAATACCCTTTAGGATATAATTTTTTTCCTATTTTATCACACAAACATATTTCTCCATTTAAAAAAAGTAAATATCTCATTTCACCAAAGAAGACTCCACCACCAGTCTAGCACCGCCGCCAGCCTACCACCACCGCCAGTCCACCTACCACCGCCGCCAGCCTACCACCACCATCACTAGCAGCAACACCACTTCCGGTGGCGCCGCCGCTAACCCGCCACCACCTACGGTGGTGTCAACAACCGGAGTTGATCCAGAAAAAAAAAACTGAAAAAAAATAAAAAAAAATAAAAACTAAGGTCAATTTCTATTGTTGATACACAAATATTTGTTGTTGATTCCATTTTTCCATTGTTGATACACAAACATTGGTTGTTGACTCCCTAAACATTGGTTGTTGATACACAAATATTTGTTGTTGACTCCTTACACTAAGATTAATTTCTATTGTTGATACACAAATTTGGTTGTTGATTCCATTTTTCCATTGTTGATACACAAACTAAGGTTGTTGATACACAAAATATTGGTTGTTGACTACCATTTTTCCATTGTTGATACACAAACTAAGGTTGTTGATACACAAACATTGGTTGTTGACTCCCTAAATAGTTGATGGAGTAGTATTCAACAACTTGTCGTCCAACCTCACCACCACCACCGCCAACACAACAACATTTCCAACACCACAAACAACTTAATCACCATTATCTTCATGAACAACTTTAATTAATCATTCCAACCACAACCAACACAATCTCCATCATCAAAATTCATCCGTCTAACCTCACCAAAGATCACCAACACCACCAAAGACACAGAATATCCACCAACACCACAACAACCATAACCACCACTATCTTCAAGATCGATTTTATTTCATCATTCGAACTCCGAACCAACACAATATTCATGATTGATTTAATCTACATACTACCACCACCATCAGAAACTCAAACTAGAGAAAGAAGATAATCAATTGATAGATTGAAATACATACCTCCTTCATCGCTGCCGCCACCACCATCATTGTAGATCTGGTATCTTCCTCCACCACCACCATCATCTTCTTCTAATAAAACAGAGATTTGATATCCTCCTTCACCACCGCCACGACCTTCACCTCTATTATTATCGTCATCAAGAACAACTGACGCGATGAAGAACCAATACCACTCCACCACCATCATCAACCAGTAAAAAAATGGGTTGCTGATGTTGGGTTTTGTTTCGTATTCTTCAGCTCGGATTTCGATGCTTCATCTGGACGGGTTTGAATTCTCGAAATTATCCGCAAACTACGTAAATCTTCACGACGGCAAAAAAAAAAAGGTTGGAGATGATAATGGCGGAGATTTTCATGAGAGCGGCAGAGAGAGAGAAGGTTTAGATCTGAAAAATGAAAATAAAGAAAAGATTTTCTTTAAAAATCGTATATTTGAATGAGGATGAGGGTAAATTTGTAATGTTGTATAATTTTTAATGGACCCCTGATGGGCTTTGGATAGAGAGGGGTATTTTTATTGTAGGATAAGGGTAGTTGTGTAGCCCGTCAGAATTGAGGGCAATTATATAATTCCCACCCTGTTAATCCCGGTAGCCGCTGGGGCCGGCATCCGTGAGGTATCGGGATCTTTTGGGGTAGTTTGGCTAAGTGAGTCTATCACTGCTCTATAGTTTCAAAAATTCTCGATGAACCGAGAAAAAAACAAGGAAAAAAAAACCGCCCCTCACAGGCCCTTCCCTACACGTCTCTCGAGGGGCGGACCTCACTGGGACCCACCCTAAAAGAAAAGAAAAAAATTTCGTGAGAGACAATGTTGCCATTGTTTCCTTCCCTAGGTTCGTTTAGAACCATTGCTAAAGTTTTGAGTAGTTTTAGATAAACAACATTCTAGACAATCCTAAAACAATCTTTTCTCATGGAGTTACTAAGGGGTCCATTTTTGGGCCCTACAACTTGAAATTATGTGAGAGGGTTGTTTTAGTGCTGTCAAAAATATTGTATGTTTATAATTTTTTTGTAAAGTTTTACCTTTTTTTTTTTTTAAACTTTTCTAATGCAACACGTGTCAACAATTGACTGGTGGGGACAGATCGGTAGAAAAAGGATACATCTGTTTCCTTGTGGGATTAGGTTGAAAGGCTGAAGGTGCTTTTTCGGCCACTTAGCCGAGCACGGCAGAACACGTTAGTTAAATGGGACGTGCTGGGTTTGAATAATTGGCGCGAGCTTTCAAAGACAAAGACGCGACACGGATTAGCACGTGGCACGACACAGCACAACACGTTAAGAAAGCACGTCATAATATGTATAAAATACTACAAAACATGGCATAATACATCACATTTTGTGTATATTTCACAAAAAAAAACCTTTATTCTAGCCAATTATTGATACTCTGCTACCGTTATGTTGACTTATTTTCATAATAAAACATACAATACCTAAATATTTGGAAAACATATATATTGGAAAATATAAAATAAATGTGCCCGGCACAGCACATCACGTTTATTTTTCTGGCACAACCCAGCCCAGCACGCCTTTAAGCATGACACATCACGGCACGTCATAATCTCCTAAGACAAGATAACACTAAGACATAGCTTAGCACGCTAAGCACGTGATTTGGTGGCTTGTGCTATGCTGGGCCGGCAATTTGTAAAAGGCAACAAAAAATAAGATGGAAATTGAAAAAACGCCGTTGCCGGGGATTGAACCCGGGTCACCGGCGTGACAGGCGGGATTACTTACAATAATACTACAACGACCTGTCTGACTACTAAAGCCCAGTTTAACATTCACCAAACCAGTCGAGAAACGCCTGGCGCGTAAGCCCTTAAAAGACCATATAACTCCTTATTGGAAATGATATCCTAAAGTAATCTTCAACCTGAAATTATGCAGAAACACGATGAGTGACTGATGGTTAGACACGGAAACAAATATCAAGCAGGTGCTATAATATTTAGAATACTTAAAATCTTAAAGCTGGTTGCGATTTTTGCTTTCTTCCCTGTGATGTGATCTGATTGTATCCGAGGGAGCAAATAAATAAGTCGTGTCCTCAATTCTTTACAAGATCAAAAAGGAACGTCATGTTCCTCAGATTTTCCCTTATGTTACCTAGTTGGAGGCATACAGATACAGTGACTTTGTAGTTTGTACTTTCTACATCTATATGATTTGTTTGAAAAATACTTCTGGATATTATTCGAAGAGACTGACTCTTAAAGACGCACAAACTCATGGAGTATGCTAGCCAAATATACATAGATTCAGAAACAGGAATACAATCAAAAGAAAAATAATTCAATATAGATACACACGTCTACAAAATACTTCTTTTCTTCTGCCAACACAACATAAAGAGTCAAGAGGGAACTGAAAATTTTCTTGTGCTTCAGAAGAATTTCAGGCAAAGAGAAAGAAGCATTCTAAGGCAACTTTTGTTCACATTTCCAATCATACAACCCTTTGCTACTAGATCAGATTCATATAACTATAGGATCATTTTACAAAATTCTAACTGACCTTTGGAATACCTTCATTAGTTCAGAAACTTCTTCATCATGCTTTATTACAATTTCTCCAAAAAAGACTTGTCACCATTGTTGACAACAACAGAACACCATGGGATAAAGCATATCCAGGGTGTGTCTTACCCTGCTCAATCTCTTTCCCGATAAAGTTTAACCTTCACCGGTTGGTGATTGGTAATTAGCGGTTGAAATTTCCTCTATTCAGGGTGTGTCTTACCCGAGAATGATCAGAGTCTTTTAGTTGTTTTTGTTGTTTCAGACACTATATCAAGAAAATAAAAAGAAAAAAAGCTTCCGTGTACGTCGAACAACCGACTCAGAATACAATACAAAATTTGTCTGATTAAATCCCGGGATGAAACTCAATAAGATAAATACCTATTTTGTTATTATTTTATAGAAGTGTGTGTTTATGAAAAATGTTATACTCTCAAAAGTTATATATAGAAACGGTAACAATAAGCCTCCCTGTAACGATTTAGATGAAGTTCAACACACAACTCGTTGCTGAAGCTCTAAATAGACTTGACAACTCCGCCCCAACTTCTTCCTTGTCTTTCGCAGTTGGGTCATCATCATCCACATAATGAAAAATAGTCATCGAATGCAATGCTTTTGCTTTTTCCAAAATTAGTTTTACCCACCACATCTGAAGGTCTTCACCTGTAAATTGCTTAAAGCAAACTGTCTTCAGATTTAAAAAACAGCATCCATCGGTCATAATTTCAAGCTCTCCATTGTTGTAGTCGTATTCATCGCAATAGCAATCCAACTGAATATGAAACAGAAAAAGATAAAGCGATCATTAAAAGAATACTTGCTGCAAACTGCTAAAGCATGATTGACTAATTAATATCTGGAAGCCCCATTTTTTTTATCTAGTGATGGGCATAAAAAAATATCTGAAATTCATGCACTTGCCTCATTGAATACAAGGGACACCAGAATAGGCGCTGATCGGAACAAAGCACGTAGAGCTTTACCATAGGTCTCTTCCGTAGAAACGTTCAACTGTTTCAAATTGCTAAATGTGGGCAAGACTTCTATGAGATCGTCTACAAAGGAGAGAGCCTATTCATCACAAGGCAACGGGAAAAAAAATATCAAGATCAGTAAACAACGTCTAATTAATCGCATGAACCACATAAAACATAACTAACATAGAGATTGGAGCAGGATAGAAACCTTTAGGAGTCGATCAGCAATTGATAGAACCTTTACATGTGAAAGCACTTGAAGAAACCTTATTGCAGCTGCCCCAACACCTATCTGTTGCTCCCTTGTTTCTGTTGCAGGGTCATTCCAGAATAATAATAATTCATCTACATCTGCTTCAGCCAGTGTTAGAGAACTAGAAAGGACAAACTCCTTGGGAATCCTGTCCTTGTAGGTGAGAGACACTAGTCTTGGTGCATGAATTTTTAGGCTACTGTCTCGTAAACCACTAATATAATCCCCATCACGCTGTCCATCATCAGGAGCACTGATGATTTTCAAATGTTCAATTGACGGAGCTGAAATATAGAAATTCCTCACATCATCCCATCTACAACATTCCAGCGTCAAATCTTCAAGTACGGGGCAATTGGATAAACTGAGCAGCTCATTATTGTACTCTTTGCTGAATGTGACTCCACCGAGTTTAAGGCGCTTGAGTTTTGGAAGAGACATATGCTTAGGAACATAAAAATTGTCGTAGGAGGCTAATACATTTAACTCCAAAGTTTTCAATGATTTACAAGTAAAAAGATTCAAGGGACAAAAGGTTTGTCTTCCAGATATGCCTTTTAAGGTGACACTAAGCTCTTCAACTTTGCGCATTATTGCACCGGATATCCATGTATTAACACGAGCTACATCCAAGAAACCCTTTCCTTGCCAATTGAAGTCGTCACAGCAGCAGCGGAGAGACAACTTTTTTATATTTGACACACTATGAAGATGCAATACTCTATCCACAAGATCCATGAATTCTCTGGAGCCTCCATATAAGCTTAGAAAATCAAGGGTTGGGACAGACTTCCAGATGTCGTTCCATCTTTTTGATAATACGCAAGTACGAGCAACATCCTTGATTTCAAGAAAAGACAAGATATGATGAATAAGCTGTAGTTCAGCCTCAGCTAAGTTGGTGATCCTATCTACTGCCTCCTCATGCATGTCGTTTCGTCCCTCGAGTTGGTTTTGATTATGCAAATCCGTCATAATAATAGCTATTTCAAGATACAAAAGAAATTTTGGGCGAAGTTTCTAGGGTTTTTCTGTTGATGTTTAGCTCCGAAAAGCGACAAAAATATGGACAAATTTACTAGGGTTTATGTAGATGCGCGGAAAACTAATCACCTTCAACCTCACAACCTGATCTCACTAGGAAAGGAATAATTAAACGCTTAGGGTAACCCAAGGCTGTATGTTTCTTTACTTTTATAATTTTCTTTCTTCTGTTCTCTTATGAGTTTGTCTAAATATAAATACTTTCCCTTCTTTGTTCAATTTCCTTAACTTTTACTAGGACCACTGTCCTAATTGGACGTACTTCCAATTTTAAGAATCTTCTATTGTACTTGATTTCCTACAACACTTTTCCACATCCATCTCTCCAAGCATTATTTTGTATGTTTCATAATTTTCAACTTGGCAGTAGGGGATCGAAATCATGTACTCAATCCATGGGAGCCATTCTGGACAAGAAGTCGCCCGAGAAAGAAATTCTATCTTTGGAAACACAAAGTCGCCACGATTAAGACGTACCCGACAGAAGGAAGTGATGGGACGGAGAGGTGGATGCCCGATTTCCTTCTCCAGGAGCCAATCACTAGTTTCTTCGTCTACCACTGGAGGGTCAAAGGTGGTCGGTTTACTAATCTGTCGGAAAAATGTATCGTCCAAGAGGGAGGCGATAGAAACGCCAGAAGTGGCAACCCGCCTGAGCTTTTCGGCTGACTTCCGTTTGGATAAGAGGGTCTCCAAGTTCTTACCGCCCTGGGTGAAGGTTCTTTCCTCCTCTCGAAAAAAATAGGAAGGAGGTGAGGCGCCTCCTCTCCTCAGCCGGCGAGCCGCCATCACTTTAAGAACTCTCGGCCGCCGAACTCTCGTATTCGCTCATGAAGAAGTTTAGATGTCGCCTGAAGAGAAATATGGCAAAGAGGGAATCAAGAGGGAGAGAGCGTTTAATGTCGCCTGGAAGAAGAAGCGTGATGATGAGAATGAAAAAGGTAAGTATGGAGGAATGGAGGAAAATGAAAACGAAACCAGTATTTATAGACGAGAAAGAGGCATGATCAGGGGTAATTGAAACAACATGACAGAATTCGAAAAGACGCTAGCCCTAGTAAATGGCTGTAGGAAATAACCGCTTCGATCATCCCACGTGTCGTGATGACAACACGTGCCGCTACAAAATCCTCAGGAAAGAACACAAATCAAACAAGGCATGGAACGGAAGAATGGAGGAAGATCAAGGTCGTACGAGAGCAAGGGAACTTGCAAGGAGGAAGTCTTTCAAGAGTTAATAGTAACAAGGGGACTTGCTATGAGCAAGTCTTAAGAAACACAAGAACAAGGGGACTTGCAAGGAGCAAATCTTTCAAGAGTTAATAGTAACAAGGGGACTTGCCAAGAGAAAGTCTTAAGAAACACAAGAACAAGGGGACTTGCAAGGAGCAAGCCTTAGGGAATCCACAAAGGGTACAAACGCCCGATGATGAGAAACTCTGTGGAGGAGAACATCTTGCCCTAGGCAACGAATGGATACCTTGTATAGGCGATGAGTCCACATCACTTTGTATCTTGACAAGAGGTGTCCTTTCAAGTAGCGGAAGTATAGGGAAGGCCGCGTGAGAGATGTAATAGACTATTGAGAAGGCTAACGCCTCGCCCTAACAGCCAGGGACTTAATGTAGATACTTGAAAAAATACCAAGGAAGAAGTACGGCCTCCCCATATCCAAAAGAAGGCATGAAGCAGTGCCCACCTAATGGGAAGGCATCGTGCCCTCCCCTTATCCCGAAGGAGGCGCTATTAAACGAATCGGCGTCCAAATTCATGTGCATCACTGTAAAAGGACATATCTTCTATAAGAACTTGAGTACAAATTGTGCAATCAAGAGGCAGAGTAAGATAAGGAAAATAAAAAAGGACACGCACCTAACACCCCCATTTGAGGAAATAACTATAAATAGGGTCCTTTCCGATGAAAGGACTCGTTGATATCATTGTGGAAATTGTGTTCTACTTCTAAGAACTAGTCTCTACAACCTACTTCTATTTGCACCCTGTTGTTTGTAGGTGAAAATGGTTTCTGCTGATTTCGTTAATTGCGGGTGTGCAGGTGAGAAACAATTTAAACCCTAAACAATGTACCGCAAGGAGTACTTTAGATTCGAGAGATCAATCTGCATAAGTCCGTCCTAAAACCAAGAAATGGCCGTTCTGCACTTGCTTCGGTCACAAAGTGGAGGAGAATGGGTTGGTTTTGGGGAGGAAGCAAGGAAAGTGGTGAGACCGTAATAGTCAATTACGGAAGAGTAGTTGGGTTACTACGACTTGTTATCAGAAAAGTGAGAGAGCTAACAAGGTGAGCTAGCAAGTAAGTATTTATGAGTGTTGTATCTCCCGTATGAACTTGTTGTTCAATGGAAATAGGTAAGACCTATTTATACAAGTCGGAGTACAAACGTACCCTGGTCTCATGAAGGAGTGGGGAAGTAAATGGGAGGAGGTGGTAACCGTATGCATGGAATTCATGTTCCATAAAGTGGTTAACGATGAAACCGGGTTTTCATGAAATCGCTAACGTTATGGAATTGATGTCCCATAAAGTTGTTAACACATGTGCTTTATGTCCCATGAACGTTTCACACATAACTTCCCGTATTTACTAACCGCCTCACCCTTATGACACTTCCTTATGACGGGCGTAGTGTACGCCGCACGCTGTAAACCGCTAAACCAATACCCAAAGAGGATCCCCCAGTTTGTGTTGATGTCTCGAATGTTTTGGAAAATATGTAGCACGTTGTTGTGGCTTGGCAAGTCAAGCTCGGGAAACTTGCCAGCCTGGTGAACTTCGACGGTGGAGATTTTGCATCTTGAGAGGAGGGGCAACCGTTGATCGTTGCACGCCTTTGTTTTGGTAGCCGTGTAGTGAGGGCCAACGTGGTGGCGCGGCTAGGTTGGCATGCCGTTGGCATGGCAAGGTTTGGCGTGGCCAAACTTAGGTTTTAGGGCCAAAGGTTACCATGTGTCGTCTGGTAACCTTTGATGGCTAGGATTTGCTCCTGGGATTAAAGGGCAACCGTTGATTGTTGCACGCCTTCGTTTTGGTAGCCGCGTAGTGAGGGCCAACGTGGTGGCGCGCTAGGTTGGCATGCCGTTGGCATGGCAAGGTTTGGCGTGGCCAAACTTGGGTTTTCGGGCCAAAGGTTACCATGTGTCGTCTGGTAACCTTGGATGGCTAGGATTTGCTCCTGGGTTTGAAGGGCAACAGCTTGATTGTTGCACGCCGTTTTGGTGGCCATGTAGGGAAGGCCAACAGGTGGCGCGGCTAGGGTGTGGTTAGGCTTGGCATGTGGGGCCAAGGGTTCGCCTTGGGCGTGGCTAGCTTTGGCTAGGTGCGATTTTGGCTTGGCATGTGGGGCGAAGGGTTTTCCATGGGCGTATGGCGTGGCTAGGGCCAAGGCAAGGGCGTTTGGCTTAGCATGATGTGACTAACATGTCTAGGGTCAAGGAAAAGTGCGTTGGCATGGCGCGGACGCTTGGCTAGGCTTGGTTTGGCTTAGCATGTAGGGCCAAGGGTTTTCCATGGGCGTATGGCGTGGCTAGGGCCAAGGCAAGGGCGTTTGGATTGGCATGATGTGACTAGCATGGCTAGGGCCAAGGAAAAGTGCGTTTGGCATGGCGCGGCTAGCTTGGCTAGGTTTGGTTTGGCTTGGTATGGGGGGAAAAGGGTTCGCCTTGGGCGTGGCTAGCTTTGGCTTGGCATGTGGGGCCAAGGGTTTGCCATAGGCGCATGGCGTGACTAGCTTGGGCTAGGTGCGGTTTTGGCTTGGCATGTGGGGCCAAGGGTTTGCCATAGGCGCATGGCGTACCTAGCTTGGGCTAGGTGCGTGATTGCTTGGCTAGGTTTGGTTTGGCTTGGCATGTGGGGCCAAGGGTTTGCCATAGGCACATGGCGTGGCTAGCTTGGGCTAGGTGCGTTTTGGCTTGGAATGTGGGGCCAAGGGTTTGTCATAGGCGCATGGCGTGGATAGCTTGGGCTAGGTGCGATTTTGGCTTGGCATGTGGGGCGAAGGGTTTGCCATAGGCGCATGGCGTAACTAGCTTGGGCTATGTGCGGTTTTGGCTTGGCATGTGGGGCCAAGGGTTTGCCATAGGCGCATGGTGTGAATAGCTTGGGCTAGGTGCGGTTTTGGCTTGGCATGTGGGGCCAAGGGTTTGCCATAGGTGCATGGCGTGACTAGATTGGGCTAGGTGCGTGACCAAGCTAGGGTTTTGGGGCAAAGGTCATTTGGTAACCTTAGACGGCCAGGATTTTCTCCTGGGATTGAAGGGAAACCGTTGATTGTTGCACGCCTTCATTTTGGTAGCCGCGTAGTGAGGGCCAACGTGGTGGCGCGGCTAGGTTGGCATGCCGTTGGCATGACAAGGTTTGGCGTGGCCAAGCTTGGGTTTTCGGGCCAAAGGTTACCATGTGTCGTCTGGTAACCTTGGATGGATATGATTTTCTCCTGGGTTTGAAGGGCAACCGTTGATTGTTGCATGCCTTCGTTTTGGTGGCCACGAGGAAGACCAACAAGGTGGCGCGGCTAGGGTGTGGTTAGGGCTTGGCATGTGGGGCCAAGGGTTCGCCATGGGCGTGGCTAGCTTTGTCTAGGTGCGATTTTGGCTTTCCATGTGGGGCCAAGGGTTTGCCATGGCGTATGGCGTGGCTAGGGACAAGGCAAGGGCGTTTGGCTTGGCATGATGTGACTAACTTGGCTAGGGTCAAGGCAAAGTGCGTTTGGCATGGCGCGGCTAGCTTGGCTAGGCGTAGTTTGTCTTGGCATGTAGGGCCAAGGGTTTGCCATGGGCGTATGGCGTGGCTAGGGCCAAGGCAATGGCGTTTGGCTTGGTATGATGTGACTAGCATGGCTTGGGCCAAGGAAAAGTGTGTTTGGCATGGCACGGCTAGCTTGGCTAGGTTTGGTTTGGCTTGGCATGTGGGGCCAAGGGTTCGCCTTGGGCGTGGCTAGCTTTGGCTAGGTGCGGTTTTGGCTTGGCATGTGGGGCCAAGGGTTTGCCATAGGCGCATGGCGTGACTAGCTTGGGCTAGGTGCGGTTTTGTCTTGGCATGTGGGGCCAAGGGTTTTCCATAGGCGCATGGCGTGGCTAGCTTGGGCTATGTGCGGTTTTGGCTTGGCATGTGGGGCCAAGGGTTTGCCATAGGCGCATGGCGTGGATAGCTTGGGCTAGGTGCGGTTTTGGCTTGGCATGTGGGGCCCAAGGGGTTTGCCATAGGCGTCACGGCGTGGCTAGCTTGGTCTAGGTTCGGTTTTGGCTTGGCATGTGGGGCCAAGGGTTTGCCATAGGCGCATGGCGTGACTAGCTTGGGCTAGGTGCGGTTTTGGCTTGGCATGTGGGGCCAAGGGTTTTCCATAGGCGCATGGCGTGGATAGCTTGGTCTAGGTGCGGTTTGGCTTGGCATGTGGGGCCAAGGGTTTGCCATAGGCACATGGCGTGAGTAGCTTGGGCTGGGTGCGTGACCAAGCTAGGGTTTTGGGGGCAAAGGTCGTTTGGTAACCTTAGACGGCCAGGATTTGCTCACAGGATTGAAGGGCAACCGTTGATTGTTGCACGCCTTCGTGTTGATAGCCACGTAGTGAAGGCCAGTATGGTGGCGAGGCATGGGGCCATGGAGTGGTGCGTTTGGCATAGCGCACTAGGTGTGGCTGGAATGATTTTCCATTGGCACGGAGGTGCGGCTAGCATGGTTGGCATGCTTTGGCGCGGTCGGTGTGGCTGGCATGATTTGCCAATGGCACAGAGGTGCGGCTAGCATGGTTGGAATGATTTGGCGCGGTCGGTGTTCTTGGGCATGATTTTCCATTGGGCACGAGGTGCGGCGAGCACGGTTGGCATGCTTTCGCGCGGGTCGGTGGTCATATGATTTTCCATTGCACACGTGGGAATTAGGGTTTGGCTTGTCTTAACCCTAATTTGAAAAAGATACCCTAATTATTTAGGGACACATTAAAGGTTTTAGGTAGATGCGCCTAGTAAATGCTTGTTACTTTAAATATTGTGACATCACTGTCTGCTAGGGTTTAGTGTTTTACGATTTTAACCTTAAGCTAAAAACCACCATCAACATTAAGTTCCCTACTTAGCTCGGAACAGGTGCCTTGTTGCGAGGTAAGCATATGATGGTGACAGACAAGGATTGAATCGAGGTTTAAATCATTGCAGAGATTTCTACACGCTTTATGTAATAATTCCTGCTCTTTTTGTTCCATTGTAGTTATCGCAGTGGTGAAAACAGTGTAAGAGAATTTTGGTTAAGATGTCAACAGTTTCTGCAGTACCGAGGGATGGGAGTAATTCCAAGCCAAACGTAGATGACGAGTTCTTCACGGCATCAGCCACGATTAGGAGAAACCATCCCCAATACGTGCCGATCCTTCGGACCGGACCGGAAAGCGAAGGAGAGGATCGATCGGTTCGGCCAGAGGCGTAATAAGGTTTTGCCTTCGGATGAAATAATATCGTGCCTCTTCTATCGACTTTAAAATCCCTACAAGTCCGTTGCGTTCCTTTGAGAAATGGACGCGATTTATGATGGACCAGAACCTCAGAAAGACCAATTTGACCAGGCGCAGATTGTCGACACACATTGTGCGGCTTCCAGCAGATTTCATGGACAGGAAATACATTCGAGGGTTGGTTGCTTTTGTTTCCAGATGGTGTCCAGACACCCATACGGCCATATGCGGGTGGGGCGAAATGACCATTTCTTTGGAGAGCGTGGTCATGTCTTTGCTAAATCTTCCCGTAATTGGAAACCTCGATGTCGTCAGTCTGCAGGGCGAAGAAGAAGTTCGCGCCACCCCAGTTTGCGGTCAAATAGATTCGTTCGGAAGGAAAACGAGACGAAGTGCTTTTATGACTGGTGGGTGTCTCAGTGGTTTCCTGACGAGTTGGAGTCGAACCAAAAGAATAGCGTACTTCATATCGCGGCGTTCTTGGCTCTTTGGCTATCCAGGGATATTTTTGACGACGCTCGGGCAAGAAAGAGATAAGACAGGAACTTATCACATTTGCCATAAAATTAGCAAAGGGCGTTGATCTCCCCCTCGGTGGTTTGTTTCCTGGTTCTCTCGTATGCACACCAGGGATCACTTTTTGGACATGCGCGCCTCGAACGGCCATATGAAAGTGGATTCGTATGTTCATGCCGCCTTTCTCCAGGCATGGTTGTGGGAGCATTTCGAGAAGTATGCCCCGAAACCATTGGATATACTTCCTGAGTCTTGGGGTGGCTCCAGAATACTACGTTGGTCGAACAGGCGTCGAAAACTGGTCTGAAACTGATTAAGTTTCTTGACAACTCGTATGCGGTTAATTTTTGTCCATGGGCTTCGGTGCATGCGTCCATAACTCAGTTAGTACCTTTGCTCCTGCTCAATATGTCTTTGTCTTCGATGAGGAGGGCCCGAGCGTTGAGAGATGGTGTTCATGCGTAGGCCGCACGCCCGGCCACGTGCCATATTTTTTCAAGAGCTTGCAAAGCGATCTCTTACAATGTTGATAGGGCTACTCGACATATGGGTTTTGACCAAGGGGTCCCACTTGTTCGTCAAATGGTTGTCCAAGAAATCCCGTTATCAACTGTTCTCGATACTAGTGCTCTTGTGTCGGGTAAAAGTCTTCCTTTCCTCGCGGAACGGAATCCATCAATAACCTCCAAATACAACATATTTTGGCAGGATGAGTTTCTTGCTATTCATGGATTCGTGAATGATGTGGTAGAAAATCGTCAGGATAAGCCTTCTCTTGCGGTTTTAGCTGAACATCCACTGCTGAGGGATCCCAAGCGAAAATCCGTTAGTCCAAATGCAGATAGTCCCCAAGTGAAGGAACGAAGATCTAAAGATCGTGCGGGCGGATTTCAGTCAGACTCCACGGTTCTGCCAACTTTTAGTTCATCCAATATGCGTGTACGTACGGCTCTCCTCTTGACCTTTTCCTGGATCGTTTATTTCCTTGTTCCTTTTCTGAGAATGCGCCCTTGTATTCTGTCCAGGGTCTCAGTTGTACGAATGCCTTTTCCAAACTTGCGAGCAGTTTGAAAATATCATTTTTCGAGACAGAGAGCGGCGTTGCAGAGCCTACCCATGATGACGCGGAACTCGAAAAGGATGAGAGTTCTGGGTCTAGCGGTGGCGAGAGTAATTCTTCCGATAGCAATGTTGAATCGGTGAGTCCCCTCCATGTTTTTCTTCTTTCCCCTCTTTTTTTTTTTTGCAGTAAAACTAAATTTTGATTTTTAGGAGGAAACCGTTCCTGGGGATGATATTGAAGTGGAAGACCACAGGAGTAAAGACGTAGTCGTACTTCCCACTGCGGAAATTGTGCCATCTAGCGACTTGGACATGGAGATTCATCGTCCCGAGGGTGCTATCGTGACTCAGGTGGAGGAGAGCACTTCGGGGGGTAAAATCGTAGTTAGGGATCTCCTGCCAGTTGCTGATTCAGTTGCAGTTGCCACCTTCAATCCTCCGTATCTGGCCCCTTTCCCAGGTCATGTGTTGATAGGTGGATTTAGCGTGCCAGCTAAATATGCGACATTGTACACCAAGATTTGGGAAAGCTATGGTCACGTTGCCACGACTAAGAAGATTACTAGTCGACATGCGTTGGTCAAGCGTGTGGAGGAAGCCTTGTCTTCGATTGATGAGATGTGCAACGTGACTAGTGATACAATTTCTGAGGATGTAATCTCGAGCTGGAAGTTCCATCGTGACATGTTCGTGTGTTTCGAATTCAACATTCCTTGATTCGTTGAAGGTCTCTCTGATGTTGAAAGGTCGTTGGCTGGAGCAGTTGAAGGTCCTTCCGCGGACATGATGAAGAAGCAGGAAGCGGAATTCAAGAAGTTGTGCAGGAAGCTGAAACTTAAGAGGGCGGCTCTATGAAGCACGAGGGAGGCCTTTTATAAAAGGAGCAAGCCGCTGTTGGAAAACTTCCCTTGAATATATATTTGTCTTCTGGACCACTTATCTTTAGGTTTTTTTTTTGAAAGGCAAATGAGACGCCTGGTTTTGGTTTTTAATTTTCTGATTTTCTCGGGTTAATAGATAAATGCTACCTTGACGGTTTTGGATTATATTTTTTTTTTTTGAATGAAATGTTTAGAATTGAATTGTCTTTGGCTATGAATGAAAGTGACGCAGACATCCCAGGAAAACCATGGAACCGTGTGTTGGTAGATGACATGGGATGAAACATGGCTATAGGTTTTATCAGAACTTGAAAAAGCAAACCACGTATTTTTTGTCTAGATATAAGACCTACTTGGTTTCTCAGGTCTTCTGATGAGAATAAACTTTCCTAAAAGGGACCAAGTTTTTTTTTTCCGAGAAATATGGTCATGGGAAGTCCCCGCCTCTTCCGAGTCGTTCTTGAGTTGTATGATAATCTGCGCCGTTAATTCCGGGCGGATCGTTTTTCTTCCAACCTCCGAGAAGTCCCCGTCATCCCTTGTCGTGTCATGACCGATAATCAAGCCGTCGAGTAACCGAAGTCGGAGTGGATCTCCTTCTCTACCATCTTGACGTCCTGGTCGAAAAATGAGATCGCTGGTTGAAAATTGACATTGTAACCGAAAGATCGAACCTCCCGCTGTGGTCGCCAATTATTTGTAGCTGAAAAGGGTTTCTGCTGATTTTGGTAATTGAGGGTGTGCAGGTGAGAAACAATTTAAACCCTAAACAATGTACTGCAAGGGAGTACTTTAGATTCAAGAGATCAATCTGTACAAGTCCGGCCTAAACCAAGAAATGGCCGTTCCAGACTTGCTTCGGTCACAAAGTGGAGGAGAATGGGTTGGTTTTGGGGAGGGACGCAAGGAAAGTGGTGAGACCAGAATAGTCGATTCTAGAAGAGTAGTTGGGTTACTACCACTTGTTATCAGAAAAGTGATAGAGCTAACAAGGTGAGCTAGCAAGTAAGTATTTCTGAGTGTTGTATATCCCGTATGAACTTGTTGTTCAATGGAAATAGGTAAGACCTATTTATACAAGTCGGAGTAAGAACGTACCCTGGTCTCATTAAGGAGTGGGGAAGTAAATGGGAGGAGGTGGTAACCGTATGCATGGAATTGATGTTCCATTAAGTGGTTAATGCATGAAACTGGTTTTCATGAAACTGCTAACGTTATGGAATTGATGTCCCATAAAGTTGTTAACGCATGTTCTTTATGTCCCATGAATGTTTCACACATAACTTCCCGTATTTACTAACCGCCTCACCCTTATGACACTTCCTTATGACGGGCGTAGTGTACGCCGCACGCTGTAAACCGCCAAACCAATACCCAAAGAGGATCCCCCAGTTTGTGTTGATGTCTCGAATGTTTTGGAAAACATGTAGCACGTTGTTGTGGCTTGGCAAGTCAAGCTCGGAAACTTGCCAACCTGGTGACCTTCGACGGTCGAGATTTTTCATCTTGAGGGAGGCAACCGTTGATCGTTGCACGCCTTCATTTTGGTAGTCACGTAGTGAGGGCCAACGTGGTGGCGCGGCTAGGTTGGCATGCCGTTGGCATAGCAAGGTTTGGCGTGGCCAAACTTAGGTTTTCGGGCCAAAGGTTACCATATGTCGTCTGGTAACCTTGGATGGCTAGGATTTGCTCCTGGGATTGAATGGCAACCGTTGATTGTTGCACGCCTTCATTTTGGTAGCCGCGTAGTGAGGGCCAACGTGGTGGCGCGGCTAGGTTGGCATGCCGTTGGCATGACAAGGTTTGGCGTGGCAAGCTTGGTTTTCGGGCCAAAGGTTACCATGTGTCGTCCGGTAACCTTGGATGGCTATGATTTTCTCCTGGGTTTGAAGGGCAACCGTTGATTGTTGCATGCCTTCGTTTTGGTGGCCACGTAGGGAAGACCAACAAGGTGGCGCGGCTAGGGTGTGGTTAGGCTTGGCATGTGGGGCCAAGGGTTCGCCATGGGCGTGGCTAGCTTTGGCTAGGTGCGATTTTGGCTTTCCATGTGGGGCCAAGGGTTTGCCATGGCGTATGGCGTGGCTAGGGACAAGGCAAGGGCGTTTGGCTTGGCATGATGTGACTAACTTGGCTAGGGTCAAGGCAAAGTGCGTTTTGGCATGGCGCGGCTAGCTTGGCTAGGCGTAGTTTGTCTTGGCATGTAGGGCCAAGGGTTTGCCATGGGCGTATGGCGTGGCTAGGGCCAAGGCAATGGCGTTTGGCTTGGTATGATGTGACTAGCATGGCTTGGGCCAAGGAAAAGTGTGTTTGGCATGGCACGGCTAGCTTGGCTAGGTTTGGTTTGGCTTGGCATGTGGGGCCAAGGGTTCGCCTTGGGCGTGGCTAGCTTTGGCTAGGTGCGGTTTTGGCTTGGCATGTGGGGCCAAGGGTTTGCCATAGGCGCATGGCGTGACTAGCTTGGGCTAGGTACGGTTTTGTCTTGGCATGTGGGGCCAAGGGTTTTCCATAGGCGCATGGCGTGGCTAGCTTGGGCTATGTGCGGTTTTGGATTGGCATGTGGGGCCAAGGGTTTGCCATAGGCGCATGGCGTGGCTAGCTTGGGCTAGGTGCGGTTTTGGCTTGGCATGTGGGGCCAAGGGTTTGCCATAGGCGCACGGCGTGGCTAGCTTGGGCTAGGTTCGATTTTGGCTTGGCATGTGGGGCCAAGGGTTTTCCATAGGCGCATGGCGTGACTAGCTTGGGCTAGGTGCGGTTTTGGCTTGGCATGTGGGGCCAAGGGTTTGCCATAGGCGCATGGTGTGACTAGCTTGGTCTAGGTGCGGTTTTGGCTTGGCATGTGGGGCCAAGGGTTTGCCATAGGCGCATGGCGTGAGTAGCTTGGGCTAGGTGCGTGACCAAGCTAGGGTTTTGGGGCAAAGGTCGTTTGGTAACCTTAGACTGCCAGGATTTGCTCCTGGGATTGAAGGGCAACCGTTGATTGTTGCACGCCTTCGTGTTGATAGCCACGTAGTGAAGGCCAGTATGGTGGCGAGGCATGGGGCCATGGAGTGGTGCGTTTGGCATAGCGCACTAGGTGTGGCTGGAATGATTTTCCATTGGCACGGAGGTGCGGCTAGCATGGTTGGCATGCTTTGGCGCGGTCGGTGTGGCTGGCATGATTTGCCATTGGCACAGAGGTGCGGCTAGCATGGTTGGCATGCTTTGGCGCGGTCGGTGTGGCTGGTAATATTTTCCATTCGCACAGAGGTGCGACTAGTATGGTTGGCATGCTTTGGCGCGGTCGGTGTGGCTGGCATGATTTGCCATTGGCACAGAGGTGTGTCTAGCATGGTTGGCATGCTTTGGCGCGGTCGGTGTGGCTGGCATGATTTGCGATTGGCACAGAGGTGCGGCTAGCATGGTTGGCATGCTTTGGCACGGTCGGTGTGGCTGGCATGATTTGCCAATGGCACAGAGGTGCGGCTAGCATGGTTGGCATGCCTTGGCGCGGTCGGTGTGGCTAGCATGATTTGCCATTGGCACAGAGGTGCGGCTAGCATGGTTGGCATGCTTTGGCACGGTCGGTGTGGCTGGCATGATTTGCCATTGGCACAGAGGTGCGGCGAGCACGTTTGGCATGCTTTGGCGTGGTCGGTGTGGCTGGCATGATTTTCCATTGGCACACATGGGAATTAGGGTTTGGCTTGTCGTAACCCTAATTTGAAAAAGATACTCCGGTAATTATTTAGGGACACATTAAAGGTTTCAGTAAATGTGCCTAGAAAATGCTTGTTACTTTAAATGTTGTGACATCACTGTCTGCTAGGGTTTAGTGTTTTACGATTTTAACCTTAAGCTAAAAACCACTATCAACACCTGTATATTCCCTTCTTCGTGTACACCGCCCAATTTCCCAACTCATCCGGAAAGAGGGGCCTCATTTTTTTCTTAGCAAGTGGGGCCCGGCGGGAGCATGTAGTTCAAAAAAATCCCAGCGGGCCTATTTTGACAATTAAGCCATATACACCATACAGATGCGAATAGGCACTATTGGAATCGGGAGAATCCGAATTCGATACGAAATCTGAAATTGTAAGAAAAACAATAATAAAATATTTATAATTTTGTAAAATACTGTTAAGTAATAAAAATTAATTAGGACGTATATTATGATCCTTTTAATAAATTTAAAGAAAAATAAAAAAATTAAATATGATATACATTTTTCTAGGTAAAAAACAAAAAACCGAATGTGGATACCTTGTTATCCGAATTCGTTCTGAGTGGGTACGTATTTAGATAATAACTTTGAATATCCGAATCTGAAAACTATTTCCGAATAATATTTGATATTTCATATGCGAATTCGAAAGAATATCCGAGTTTTTGGACATCCATTGACACCCATATTACGGACGGTCCAATACAACTATCAAACGGTAATAAAGTAATTATAAAGTCGGGATATACATTTCGACATATTTCTATTCCCGTGCCGTTACGGCACGGGTTAAGCCCTAGTTATTATTATCTTATAAAGAAAAGAGCTCTTTTTGGTAGGAGACCCCCTAAATTACTTAGTTGTCCCCATTTTTTTACATAATTATATAAATACCATTGTTTTAAAAATAGATCAAAAATTTTAAAAACTTAATATCTTTCAAAATATAAACAGGATTTTTGTAAAATTTATATATTTGAAGAGCTCTTTCAATTATCTACCTAACGAGTACAAATTTCTTGACTTTAAAATTTAGTGCTCGGGCTTTTTTTTTTTTTTTTTTTTTTTTTTTTTTTTTGTTGTTGTGACACGCAATATATTGCTAGGTCGTTACTCAGTTCTTAGGTATTTATGCAAATGGAGCACTTAATTGGAATATTAGGAGGCTTGTTTTCTTATTCATTCTAACAAAAAGCTGATACTATCAATAGTTATACAATACAGTATAAACAATAAACGCAGGTGTCCCTATTTAGGAGAAGTTTTTTTTTGAGAAAAGTTAAAATTGATTGCTTCTCTTGCACCAAGTTAATTGCTTCCTGAACTTCCAAAGCCTCAAATTTCGACCGAATTCCATGCTGAATTTGAGTGCGCCCATGTGATAGCATCTCTAATTGTTGCCTCCTTCGCTTTACTCAACGGCAGAATAATACACCAACTATCTTTCCAAAAACTTGTTTTGTTGCGAGAGTTGACTTGAATTAACTGCTTGGATTGCATAATCCCCTTCCACATCACACAACCATGCGCTGGAGAAACCTCGTTTGGTAACCAAGTTTCTGCATTACCCCAATGCTTTTTTTGAATAAGCTTTCTCCATAAATGATTACGTTCGCTTTCATATCGTCAAATTCATTTTTCTAACAAAGCTTTGTTAGTTTTCTTGACCCTCCATATCGCCAAATCCATTTAGGAGAAGTTCAACACACAACTCGCGGAGGCTCTAGAAAGACTTGACAACTCCGCTATAACATCTTCCTTGCTTTTCAGCAATTTGGGACTAGACACAAATGGAAAAGAGTGACAAATACTCATTATTTGCAATGATTTTCCTTTCTCCAAAATAAGTTTCACCCACCACATCTGCATTGGATCACCTGAAAATTGCTTAAAGCAAACTGACTTGAGGTGCAAAAAACATCCAGTAGTCAAATTTTCAAGTCGTTCCAAACCATAATCTTCATCGTCATAGTTGTAATCTTCGACATAAACTGGAGGAACTATTAACTGTATATCAAATGAAAAAGATAAACGAACATTAAAAGAATACACATACTTACTGCAAAGGCATAACTGACTAATTAATATCTGAAATCCCCAATTTAGGTAATGGCTGGTATGCAGAAGAAAATGAGGTTCTATGTACTTACCTCGTTGAATACAAGGGACTCCAGATGAGGTGCTGATCGGAACAAACCAACAAGTTCTCTACCAGAATACGATTCAGCAGACAGATTCAACTGTTTCAAATTGTTAAACGTAGGCAAATCTTTTAGGAGGTCGTCTACACAGGATAGAGCCTATTCATCACAAACCAACAGAAAAAATAAAAACTGTATCAGTTTTAAGGCATCTAATCAACCGCATAGAACATCAGAAACACAACTAGCATAAAGATAGGAGAAGGCAAGATACCTCTATGAATTGATCAGCAATTGTCAGAACCTTTACATGTGAAAGCACTTGAAGAAACCTAACTGCCGCTGCACCAAGACCTATCTTTTGCTCCGTGGTTGCAATACCAATATATCCACTTTCAAATAAGTCTTCTACATCTGCTTCAACTAGTGTTGTAGAACTAGACATGAAATAATCTTTCGGAATGCTATCCTTGTAGGTGAGAGACACCAGTCTTGGTGCATGAATTTTAAGACCACTATATCGTAAACCAGGTTCTCGACTAATAAGCCAGGAATTGTCTCGACGATCATTAATAAATTTCAAATTTTCAAGTGAAGGAGATGAAATACAGAAATTCTTCGCATCAACCCATTCACAAGTTTCCAGTGTCAAATCTTCAAGTACAGGGCAATTGGATAAGCTGAGTAGCTCATTGTTGTACTCATTGCTGAATTTGACTCCACTGAGTTTAAGGTGCTTGAGTTTTGGAATAGAGATATGTTTAGGAATATAAAAATTGTAGGGTGAGTGTACATTTAGCTCCAAAGTAATCAAGGATTGACAATTGAAAAGAGGTAACGGACAAAAGGTTCTAGGGAAGCCATGCAAGGTGAGACTAAGCTCTTTAACTTTGCGCGTTATTGCATCTGATATCCATAAATTAACACGAGATGCACGAGACGCATCCAAAGAGTGATCTCTGAAGCAGGACTGGTAGAATTTACAGAAGATAGAAAGCTTCTGTATACTTGAAGTATCATGAAGATGCAACACTTTATCTACAATATCCATTAGTTCATCCGTGCCCTCTTCGCGTAAGCTTTGAAAATCAAGGATGGGGGTAGAGGTCCAGATGCCGTTCCACCTTTTAGATAATATGCAAGTACGAGCAACATCCTTGATTTCAAGAAAAGAAAGGATCTGATGAAGAATTGGATCAGGTAAGTTGGTGATCTTATCTTCTGCCTCCTCATTCATGCTGCTGTTTCGCCCCTTTCAAGATATAAAAGCAAATACAGTATGGACAAACTTACTAGGGTTTCGTTAGATATAAGAAGAAGAAGTTTCTTCAAGGGTTTTCAGCGGAGGAAAAATCACCTGCAACTGGGTGAGCTCGTTAGATATAGGAAATAGTTTCTTCTAGGGTTCTTAATTGGTGAGCTCAGAGATGTATTCTTTTCCTGCTCCGTTCTGGTTTAGGGTTTAATATATACAGGGGCTCAGTTTGGTAACAGGCCGAGGCCGCTTTTGGATTATGGCATAAAATCTGTCTATTGTTCTTTTCCTCTGTCTATTGTTATAATTAGATTCGGTGAGGCATTAAACTACACGTTTGCCGTCTTTGCAGTGGTTTTTACGTCGGAAGTTATGACCTCTTCAACTCCTTCACTCCGGTACTGCAATTACATTATTTTTGGTTGTACGTACCAACTTATGAAAAGATAGTTCTCATGGTTTCAATATAATATATGCAAGGCAGAAACTTCGTAGGTATTCCATTCACCAGATTTTGAAGAGTATCCTTCAAGGCTAAATGTTTTCTTTGCGTGGCAAACAGAGGGATACCGATGTTAACAATGCATCCGAAACTAAACCGCACAATGCAACCAATTTATAAGTTGGTGGTTCTGGTAGCAAAACCGATGTCTTTATAAGTGGATTACATAGGTCCATTCGAATAGAAATCATATAGCATCGGTAAACAGAATTTCAAGTGGGGAAACTCAGATTCTCATGTCTGATGAATTTCTTTCTTTACCGGCATTGATTAACAAGACAAAACCACATTTTTTTATGTATAAAACAAAAGACGCCGTTGCCGGGGATCGAACCTGGGTCACCCGCGTGACAGGCGGGAATACTTACTACAACGACCGGATTTGCTTAATGAGTCCTGCTTAACTTAATTAACTGAATTATGCAACCTTACGGCCATAATATGATCTTAATTAAGCTTGGAGTTGGCACTTTGGATGTGGTAGATGCCAGGTACAAACCAAGTATGATCTTGAAGGATTTCCCAAAGTGATTTTCAACTATGGGCATAAAAATTATGGTTCCCAAGTATCAAACTTTGTCCAAGCTATCTGTTTATTTCTTTAAATCTCCAAAACAAACTTATAAAATGCGACATTGGCTTCCATCCATAATGAGAAAGATGTAAAACGTATTGATAAGAGAGATAATTATTACGAGTTATGATTAGTCTTAAATAGACCATCATTAGAGATGTAGGATTATTACAAGCACACGTACACCTCACACACACACAAAACAAGATGAGTCAAGTCAACTATAGTTGACTTGACTTCACTATCTAATACACCCCCTCAAACTGTTAAGGGTTGACAGACAGAACAGGTTGAATGAAAAATAAAGAGACAAACATCCATTAGTGAAGTAACGAAGTCTTCAAGAAGTATGTTGAAGTAGTAAAGCATCAAGTAGTCAGCAGAATTGCACGAAGATTGAGTAACATCCATTAGTGACTACGCAACAATCTTGAAAAAGTAGGAAAACAGAGCCCTTTTTTTGTAAAAATATCGCCTAGTTGTTCTTCACCGGATATGTCTCAAGCTTAAGAAATCCATTCTCCACCAACTCCCGATAGTATGGTACTCAATCTCTATGTGCTTTGTCCTAGCATGAAAAACGAGATTAGGTTCCAAGGACAGAGCACTAGTATTGTCACAAAGAAGCAAAGAAGGAGCAGAAACTTTAACATGCAATTCGAGAGTAATTCAGCAAGCCACTTTAACTCAACAGAAGCAAAAGACATGCATTTATATTCTGACTCAAACAGAGGATTTTGAAACAGCTTAGGTCAAGTTTCTTGGAAGACCAAGAAATTAAATTTGAACCCAAAAAGACAGCATATCCTGAAGTTGACCTCCTTGTATCTGGGCAACCAGCCCAATCTGATATGTATAAGCCTTTAACATGTCTAAATTCCCCTTTTGAAAGTCGAGACCAAGACCAATAGTACCCTTCAAATATCTAAGAATTCTCTTAACTAACCGAAAATGAACATCACTTGGTGAATGCATGAATCGTGACACATAATTCACACCAAAACAAATATCGTGTCTTGTAATTAAGTATTGCAAACTACCAACAATGGTTCTGAAATCACTAACATTATCCAACTTGGTACCATCATGCAAAGAGACTCTAGCACCTTTTGTAACCTGGAGTATCACAAGGTTTACAATCAAGCATATTGGCTTTAGATAACAACTCTAGAGTATATTTCTTTTGAGTTAGAACAATAGAATCAATGACTGATACCTTCAATCCCCAAAAATATCCTAATTCACCTAACTCTTTCATGGCAAATTCTTGCTTAAGAGAAGAAATCAGATTATTAATAAGTGTAGAAGAACTACCAGTAACCAAAATATCATCTACATATAACAGAAGAACAATCATTCCATGCTGATAGAAAACAACAAACATTGAATTATCTGAAACAGCTTTCTTGAAACCATATTGAAGAAGAAAAGAGCTGAACCTATGAAACCAAGCTCTGGGTGCTTGTTTCAAGCCATATAAGCTTTTCTTTAGATGGCAAACATAATTTGAAGGATAATCTGGATTTATAAAACCCTGAGGTTGTGACATATAAACATCTTCATCTAAAAATCCATGTAAGAAAGCATTACTTATATCTAATTGTCTTATTTGCCAATTATAAGCTAAAGCCATACAAAGAACAACTCTAACAGTGGTTGACTTAACCACAGGACTAAATGTCTCATTATAATCAATTCCATCCTGTTGATCATAACCTTTTGCTACCAATCTAGATTTTAGCCTGTCAATAGTTCCATCTGACTTCTGTTTAATCTTGTACACCCATTTAGATCCCAAAATATTCATATGAGATTCTGGAGGTACATACTCCCATGTGTCATTATTCCTTAATGCTACATACTCATCCTTCATAGACACTTGCCACTTAGGATCTTGCATTGCTTGCTTAAAGGTTTTAGGTTCAGTAACTGTAGTTAATAATGAAGCATAAGAAGTAGAAATTGGATATTTGACAGAAACATAAGAAACATGATCTGGAAAAAGCTTTGGTTTTGAAATACCTTTTTGAGCTCTAGTAACCATAGTAGAAGATGGAGCAATAGCATCAGTACTAGAAGAAATTTCAACAGGTAAAGTATTGGAAGGAAAAATGTATTTAAGAAGAGTCATGAAAATAAAATCGAGATTCATCAAAAATTACATTTCGGAAATATAAGACTTCTTAGTAATAGGATTATAGCATTTAAACCCCTTATGTAAGGTACTATAACCTATAAAAACACACTTGACAGTTTTGGAGACAACTTATCACTTCTAGCATGAGCTAAATGAGGATAACAAATGCACCCAAAAACCTTGAGAAAAACATAATCTGGAGCTGACCCAAACAAAACTTCAAAAGGAGATTTGAACTTCAAGATTTTTGTAGGAGTCCTATTAATGAGATAAGTTGCTGTTAGAAAGGCATCATACCAAAAATCTTTAGGACAAAAAGAATTGAATAACAAAGTATTCCCCATTTCAACAATATGTCTATGCTTTCTCTCAGCTAGACCATTTTGTTGTGGTGTTTGTGGACAAGATATCCTAATATGGATGCCATTCTTCTCTAGAATAAGTTTAAATTGTCCCTTAACTAGCTCAGCAGCACCATCTACTTGAAAAGATATGATCTTTGTGGAAAATAAATTTTCAGTATGAGTTTTAAAATGAGTAAAACACTGAGGAGCATCTCGATTTTAACTCCATTGGATAAATCCAATTAAATCTCTTTGAAATCATCTATAAAAACAATATAGTATCTATAGCCATTCAAAGAGGGAATTGTTGGACCCCACACATCACAATGAATAAGAGATAATGGTTTATGCTCATGAGAATCGGGATAAGTGAAAAGGTAATCTCTTACTTTTAGCAAGTGACAAGGATGACAAAGAGATGAAGGTGAGGAGTAGTTGAAATAATCTGGTTTGTAGAACACAACTTCTGAACTATTTGAGTGGAAGGATGACCTAGTCGACTATGCCATATATGAAAAGGAGCGAAATAGCAGCAGACAAACAAACAAGTAGATGATGGCAAAACAGAATTCTGAATAGGATATAAATTATTAACTACAGTACCTCTAGCAAGCAAGACATGTGACATTATATCCCTAATTTCATAGCCAGTAGGAGTGAGTTTAAAATAACAATGATTATCCCTTGTAAATTTTTCTATGGAGAGCAAATTATGTTTCATGTCATGAACTAATAAAACAGTGTTTAACCTAAAACTAGTTTTAGGTGTCTGAATAATAGAAGCTCCAGTAGAAGTAATAGTAAGGGACTTACCATTTCCTACTTGCACCTTGTCCTTTCCTCTATAACCAGAAGTATTTTGAAGTAGAGTTTCATCCCCTGTCATATGTCTTTGTGGCACTTAATCAATAAGCCATTGAGGAGCTTCAGAAGTAGACGCACCAGAAAACCAATATCTTCCCCCATTGAATGAAAAGCAGATTGTTGTTGTACCACATTAGCTGAGCCATAACCAGAATTAGAGCTTGATGCAACTTGAGGTGGATAATATCTAAAATGGCATCTACTAGCAAAATGACCTTTCTTTCGACAAATCTGACACTCCACTTGTGAAAAATCTCTTCTCATATACCCTGTGCCAGAATTACTATCAGAAGAACCACTTGACCTAGAGTTTGTGGTATTCTTATTATTGCCATTCCCATAATTCTTGTTATTATTATTGAAACCATTCCCTGCATTCTTGCCCTTTCCTTTACCATTACCATTCCCATAATTACCATTCTTAGAATAAAGAGCAGTGGGATTTTGAGCATCAAAGACTAAACTAGAATCTTGTTGTTGATCAAGAAGCCATTGCTCATGATTGAGTAATCTAGGTTTAATCTCAGCAAAAGTAAAAGGAATTTCACGATTTTGTGCAGATATAACAAAATTATCATACTCCCTTCCTAAGCCATTCAGAACATACATGACTAAATCTGATTCACAAACTTTCTCTCCAATGGCAGCTAGAGAATCAGCAATTGTTTTTAAATTTTGAAGATAGACAAGAATAGAGGAATTACCTTTCTTGCAACCATGTAATTGATTCCTCAACATTCCTTTCCTTGCCATAAATTGACTCTTGAAACTAAGTTCAAGATAAGACCAAATCTGATGTGCAGTCGACAAACCCAACACATCGCCAGAGACAGAAGTAGTAAAAGTAGCCTTCAAACAGCTCATAACAAAAGAATCAACTTTCTTCCAATAAATCCACTTAGGGTTAGAAGTCAGATCTCCATTTATAAAAATTTGTTTTGGTGGCTCTACCTCTTCTCCAGTAACATACCCAAACAATGATGTAGAACACAAAATCGATTCAAACTGATCACGCCATAATAGAAAATTTGTTGAATCAAGTTTTGTTGAGACAAAATTCCCAATATTAGAGAAAGGCAAGGAAAAATTACCATCAGAAGCAGCGGAAGTTGTTGCCATATTTCGTCTTCTTGTGTAAACAACTGTGTTCATGAAAGAATTTCTTCAAATAATTAATGAACTGAAACCAAGAACTGAGATTGACCTAAATTCGATGTTTATGAAAAATTGAATCAAAAATTTGTATGAGAAATTGTATGAAAGATTAGTAAAACGTAATAGACCATCATTAGAGATGTAGGATTATTACAAGCACACGTACACCTCACACACACACAAAACAGTACAGAGTCAAGTCAACTATAGTTGACTTGACTTCACTATCTAATACATAAGCATCAAAGTATTTAACTTTTTCTCAAGTCAAACGATGTTCGGACCATGAATGCCAGGATTGATTGATTGCCCAATGACAGAGAAGGGGCAGGACTGAGGAGAATAAACTGAGCATGCTCATTTACAAACTTCATTGACAAAGACTTGTCAGACATAACAAAATTTTGAAGTTAAGAAAGGAACTACTTGATTTCTTAATCAGACGTATAGTCAGTCTACTTCTTGTTCGTAAAAAAATGTTAGAGGAGAGGCTAAGTTATCAAATATGTATTTTCTAAGGGAGGCAGGACCGGAACAAAAATGGAACAAAAAAAATATGCGGTATTTTGAGAAAGTAGGTACCGGGTATTCTGCTCATCAAATTCTTTAGTTCTGCGATAGGCCTTTGTAATCAGCTAACCTCGGCATACCTCCATTAATTAAGGAATCTCTAGATCATACTTTTAACATACCTGTCCAAAAAAAGACTTGTCCACCAGTAATATTTAATGCTATACTGCTAATGAGCTTATAGGAATGTTTTCCATAACAGACCTCTGGAGACTAAACATCTTGATATGAGCCTTTTCTTCAAGGTACGACTAAAAACTGGAGATTCAACAATGCTTAATGAACCTATTTTGCCAATTTTCTTTATAAATTCCCCAAGTCTTGTGAAGGAGTTTAGTGTTGGAAAATGGGTTCAAATAGAGGATGAAAATAACACAGAAAAGGAAATTGTTGTACTCAAAAGCTTTCAAGGCTCATGCGATTTCTTTTAGACGATTATTTCTACCCTCCCAATATCAATTGGCGATTGCAAATGTGGTATGCGAAATAATGCCTTCGGGGATACAATGAAAGCCCTACAACAAAAATTGGATTCAAGGTTTGCACCCCTTGACCCAATCAAGAACACACTAGAAAGAATTCTGATGATGCTTTAGAAAAAGAGAAAACAAGTTTTAATTGATTGTTTAGAATGAGAGAATACCTTCACTACTTATAGGGATATTAATGCCTATTGGAGATGCCTCTTCACTTCCAAAAGACACATAAGGTGTGTCTATTGGGAATGGTTGTGTCTTTTATGAACCATCACACCCTTTGGATGTGCCTCTTCATCTCCAACTAACATCCATTGTGTCTATTCGACACAGGACGCTCCCCCGTCGTAGCGGCAAACCAAAAAACAAAACCGTTTTATTTTATATGTTATTGAAAATATCCAACAATCTCCCCCTATTTTCAATAACCCAAAAACATGAAAATAAAGTAAAACTTATAAAACAGGAGTGGCTGCATCACTCAAGTGACTGCCTACGTACCCGAGTGGGATCAAGCCAACGTAGTTCAAGCTAAATTGAGACTAAGCATCATCGTTGAAATCAACACATATATGATAGGTATCTTTTGGATTTGAACCTTCACTTAGTGTAAGAAATTCAAAGCCTTATCGAGGTTCAGTGGTGAAACTAGTCTTGAACCAAGTACCCCATGTGATAAAACCTAATCTCTACACATACCGATTTCGGAGATTGTGTGTTACGTAGCTCAAAGACGTTAATGGCCATGTGCTATATCCTGGATTCATGAGTCTGCTTTAGAGAACGGTCTTATTCTCTTAGGAAACGGCCTGATTTCCATACTCATATAGGTAAGTCTCGAAGGTGTTTCTGCGAGACACCTTGTGATAAAAGTTAGACTTATTAAGGATTTTCATCCATCCCTTTTTCTTGCAGAATCCCTGCACTAAAACAGAAATGAGAAGTTTTTACTTAGTGCACCATAATCACATCCATAGCTTGTTGGTACCACATTGAACCTTGTTTATCCTTTTCAAAACATAGGTTGGGTTTCTGCTATGGGCGATCAACCTTCCTTCACAGACCTTAGTCCCATTTCTGTATACTTCATTGAAAACATTTCCTTTGGGAGACTTTCCATAAATATGTCTGCCAAGTTTTTCTCCGTTTCAATGGTTAACTGCAATTACTCCTTTCTTGAGTAATTGACTTACCGTTCAATGTACAAGACTTGTATGTCTTGACTTTTCATTATAAGTCTTTGTTAGAGACGTTATAGATCATATCCTGATTCACAATTAATCAAGACCGCTTAAGATGGCTTCTTCCGAAAATGGGATCTCTACAAGTTAGGTTCTAAGCCATTCCTCCTCATTAATTGCATCTACCCATGCAATCAATTTTGACAACATTATTAAAAATGTTCCTATTTAATTTTACAAAATAATTGTAACTTCTCTAGTGATCCTAATTAACATTTACGGTTAATTCACAAGAAAGTCATTATAGACTTGCATACACTAGAGGCATATAAAATTTGTAGGCAACTTGCTTGCTATTTTAACAAGCACATTATTACAATGAGTAGCTCCTCTACTCATGCCCAATCCTCTACAAATTTATACCCAAAAACATAGACAATGTCTATTTAACATTTTACATTATGTAATGCAAATGTTCATTATTTATGCATCGGTAATATCGTAACATCTCATCGTTGGTATTTGGTCGCGCGCCCAATCTTCCAATACGTTACATATTCATCGGTATTCCATTTTCTTTTTCGATGTCATTTAAGACATGCCAATTTCTAAATTTTGGAACCATATAATTCTTAATGAAAGAATTATACTCATATCATATAATTTGTTATCTCAACAATTATTGATGATTTTGGTTATAAAATAACCTACCAACTAGAAAATTTTATATGAGTTTCTCATAAAAATTTCCCACCATTTCATGACAATTCGTAAGTGCCAAAATGCAACTCAATTTCATGAAATACGATTTGTGTCAAACATGTACACCCATAATTTCTAAATAGAAATTAAAACCTTCAAATCCAATATACCAGTACGGGTACCATTATTATGGATCTGGCTTATCGGTATATTTTGATTACATTTCAAAATATGTAAATGCTCACATAAAAAGAATGTGATAATCCGTCAGCCATAATGCCAAATTCATTCACGGCTGTAAAGCAAAATGTAATCTCAAAAAAGAAACTCACTGTGAAGTTTTTACTCAACACATGAATCCTTTTTGCGAACCTGTTCTTCACATAAAATAGTAACCTCAATAATGGGACTCTGATGTCGGAGCGTCAAATCATACACTGATCTGGGGAAATCTCATTTCTTTTCCACGACATTTCATGATCATTCACAGATATCATGAAACAATCATAGTGACGCTGTGCATTCCCGTACTATGAGGATTACTCACAAATGAATGACATTTCGTCATTCAGGCTCTTGTATCATCATAAAATGTGATGAAACTCCTGTTGCTTTTAAAGATTGGTGTCTCACTTCTACGGGTGTCATCGAGTTCTTACAGATATACTCAAATCAGGAAAGAACTACATTCGCTGCAACTGTACGTCTTCATAACTCTAACTGTCATTTCTAATTCAAATCTTTCACGCACACATTTTGTGCTACTGCATCCATAAGGAGAAATTATATCTCTTATACTAATTTGTAATTAAGATGACATCTCTTTGCAAGAGTTATGTCCTTTAGAAGGGATAGACAACAACACCTACCAGAGAAGAACGTAACGGTTTGTTTTATAACCGTCAAGTATCAAAAGGTGTCTCTGTGCTTTAGAGGCAACACAACCCTTCACACAAGGAAACTGTGTCCATGCAATTTATAAGGAATTAAAAATTAAGCAGTGAGAAGATCAATTGATGCTGCCATAAATAACCTTACATGATCACTAACCTGAACAGATCGTGACATTCACATGGATCAATGACGTTACCTATTTCTTCTCTGAACAAGATTATTTAAACAAACATTTTACGTGTGTGAAGGCATAACACTAAATTAAGAATCTCATTTTATCATGCGAGTTTCCACTGAGTACATGCAATGGAAACAATGCCAACATATGCATATGCAGAGTATATTTAACATGGCATATATGAACATGGAAAAAATGTGTCATGCATGTATCCAGGAAGTACAGAGATATAGAAACGGTATGAATCCATTTACTGTTTTGCCTTCTTTTCTTTCTCGGAAAACGAAAATGTGGTTTCTGCCATAAATGTCTCGTTCCTTTCCCCCACATTTCATGACATTTTCAAAATCATGAAATGACAAAATTGAAAACTACGCTGGATATCTCCCATACAGTAATTAAAATGCCATGAAAATTTAACATTAAAAATTCGAGAAATAAAACTTATCTGTTTTGTTCACAGATCACAACCATGCCGAAATCCTCCATAAAATGCAATCCATTCGGTACGGATGCCTTTAGTTTCAAAAGAAATCAGAATATGTTCCTCAAACATGACGACATGTTCCGCCCTCTATTGTCTCGAGAAATTAATCGTCTAAAACTGTTGGAAAATGGGTTCAAATAGAGGATGAAAATAACACAGAAAAGGAAATTGTTGTACTCAAAAGCTTTCAAGGCTCATACGATTTCTTTTAGACGATTATTTCTACCCTCCCAATATCAATTGGCGATTGCAACAGGTATGCGAAATAATGCCTTCAGGATACAATGAAAGCCCTACAACAGAAAATTGGATTCAAGGTTTGCACCCCTTGACCCAATCAAGAACACACTAGAAAGAATTCGATGATGCTTTAGAAAAGAGAAAACAAGTTTTAATTGATTGTTTAGAATGAGAGAATACCTTCACTACTTATAGGGATATTAATGCCTATTGGAGATGCCTCTTCACTTCCAAAAGACACATAAGGTGTCTATTGGGAATGATTGTGTCTTTTATGAACCATCACACCCTTTGGATGTGCCTCTTCATCTCCAACTAACATCCATTGTGTCTATTCGACACAGGACGCTCCCCGTCGTAGTGGCAAACCAAAAAACAAAACCGTTTTATTTTATATGTTATTGAAAATATGCAACATTTAGTTCCCTGATAAAATCAATTGAACGTCAGAATTTCAGACAGGAACGGAAAATCATTCAAAAATCATGTTTTGCTTAGATTCCAGATCTGTTGCAGGATCTTTTTTTGCAGGCTAATAATACACATGAGAAATTCATAATCCCTTGCAGTTTCTTATGAAGTGTACCTTTCTAGCAACCAATTCATGAGTCCGATTAAGCTATAAGGATAAAATTGAAGAATTAAAACTCATCACAGATAACCCATGATCGAGTTAGATGAGACTTAAGGTGGCAGAACTATGCCCATATATGCTACTTCGATGTATAAAAAGCACAATTGCTACACTCTACAATCTATACTTGTAAGCCTTTTCAACACAGTGTAAATTATTCAATGGAGGTTATGAATCCAAATTATGATAACCATCATGGGATTGAGTACCGTGTTACTGTAACTATACAAGAAATTACAAAGAACATGGACAATGAAATTTAAGTTATAAGCCTCGGAATTGCAGAATATGTCACCAAGGCATTAATAAGCCATTCAGTCCCGAAAGATGGTGTTCTTATTAGTTTGATATCCTCATATAGGCATCTAAACTACTATTCTTTAAAAAAAAACATGACTAAATGTATTTCTCATGGCCAGTCCCAAGAAGTAATGGCCAGAATGCAGCTCCCCAAGGAAATGGAATATGAGACCACCTGAGATGGAGATCTTTCTGCCATCAACATCTCAAGTATTTTCTACAATGTTTACAAATGGATTTTACAAACATAAAAGGTTTGCTCCAATTAATCTATGAAGAAGAGATTTTTACCCAGTAAGATGGGAGGAATATCATTATGCAAAGTGAATATAAACATGAAATTACCGTAACTTCAAATCCTGATATATGTTGCTGCTGAGTTAGTTCATCCTCACGGAGCAGAATCATCTAGTTTGGAACTCTTTTCAGGAGATATCATCATATCATACACAACACTTAAACAATCATCAACAGCGAAACTCCTAAACAGGACTATAATTAGATTTTACAGAAAAATACCATCGTATAGTTGGCCAGCCAAAAGCTTTTGGACTGTACTTCCCTTCCCTGTAGCTGGTATATATATTGCATATTAAACTCTCAAGTTTGAAACAAACATCATTTACGTTAACCTACTACTGGATAGCGTGTCAAACAAACACAATTTGAGTCAACTCAGTATAGGATAGAATTTCAGACAAACATCACTTAAACCAACCAGTGTTAAGGTTATCATAAATTAAATTAAGATAACCTATCCTAGGATATGATATCCCATTTCTCGGTTTCCAAACAGACCCATAGTATCACCGGTCATGTCCCATGAAATTTTTAGGTGATTAAATGGGCATGTGACACTAACCATCGTTAGGAAATGAGGCTTATGAGCCCCTAACAAAAGCGGTCCTCCTCCCTTGTGTTTAAAAATAATGGTCAATTTTGATTTTGGAAAGATCGACAATGACATTTTCTAACTATCTCAGCTAATCATTTCCTAGTACCAGGTCACAACCACCCAGTAGAAATAATGCAAGATCACCAACGAAATTATATCTTTTTGATTTTCCACCGTAAGGAATCACAAATACCATTACTCACCGTCCTTGATCCATTTTTAACACAGTGGCAATCAGATGATCAACAGGCCTTTGCTGATCTATATTGATCGACTCCCGACTGGCTTTAGTGTAGAGACTAAGTTGGATCATGAGTCACACTGACAACATCCACCCAGTCAACAACAAAGATAATGGAGAAATCGTGGAACAACAGCAAGAAACTAAGGCTGATGTCGTAAAAACAATGATTGAAGGCGAAAGCAATGAAACATGTCATGCAAAAGCTATTATCTGAAATATCAAATACAATGGCGAAACGATGTAACAAAGAAAGCAGGCTATGTATCGACTCACAGAAACTTTAATATGAGACAAAATTCTTTCTACAAGCAAGCAAAGGCGAAACAATGTCTCCGCGACAAAGCTACTCGTAAGACCTCAATAGAGGGCAACAAGTTACTGTTACAAAACCTCAAACTAGGCAGGGACTACGATTGTGGCGTGTCTACTTAGTTCGCGTGGTCGTGCAACAGCGTTTTAGCACGATCACGTAAGAGGCGACCATAAGCCCTAACGCACGTCATAATTGGGGTATCCTGGAGAAGTCACTTATTGGGGCGAAATGCATGTGCGCTGGAGGCCACTAAGAAAGAAACACTCAGCGAAAAGTTCTCCGGTAAGGGGTGTCGAAACATATCCAGTGGAGATAGTAGATGGCCTGGCATGGTTCTGCACTTGGTCCAAAGAAACCCCACTTAGGGTGTGATCTCGCGCCCGGAGCCACACAGGCGAAAGGCAAGAGGTCACGACAACACTGGTCGTTGCATAACTGAATGGGAGTATCCCAACAAAAATGGTTAGGGGTGACTTCCTTGAAGGGGCGATTCAGGGGGAATATAAATGGGCGACACCCTCCACTAGGGAGCTGATTGTGCCAAAGACGGCAATGTATTGGGGATTCTTACTCACGGGAGTACCTAAGGCCTGGTATATTAATTGTCGCGCATACAACCTGAGGAGGTCAAAATACTAACACAGTTAAGGCGAGATCGATGGCCAATGACTCGCAAGAGCACATGGAACTGAGATTTCGTCGCCCAATGTCGAAGACCGTACCCAAGACGACCATAAGTCCTTTAAGTCTCTATGTGGAGAGGCAATAAGACCTTAATTAGGAGGAAAATAAGACCTACGAACTCGTGCGAATATAAGGAATGCCAAAAACACAGAGGCATGGAAATGTTGCGCTGAGGCACGAAGGAGACACATCCCCCTCGAGCTAAGTATTACATAATTTACAAACTCAAATATCCTAGTGACCACAACATAACAGGAAATATCTCAGAAAATATCTATATCGTCAAACATTTGCTTTGTACGCACATATGAAACCTCTAATATGCGATAAACCTCACACGCACGAGTCGCAGAAGTAATAGTTAGCATACATTTAGTCTTTGATTACTACATTTATCGATATCCGCAAAACTTTGAATCCATCTCTCGCATGATAATCATCTTAAAAAGCATGATATAACTCGCGCAGAATAATGTTTACATAATAAGCTAAGATGATGAGCTTCCCTCGGAGGTGGGAAGTAGAGGAAAGTATGGGAATACTAAACTTATATGCTTCCCACCCCCTCTGTCAAATATTTAGAAACATGCTAAGATTAAATAAAAAACAGAATCACTTGTTTCATCTTAAGTACAGAAATAAAAGAGATAGTTAAAGCCAAATTTCATCAAGAACATCCTGAGAAGAGTTTGAAACCTGTGGAATATGAGCAGCTTGAGCTGAGGCATCAGCAACATCAGAGTGTGGAAGCCCATGCTTGTCGCAAACCCAGTTGACTACGAGCTGAGATTCTTCGTTTACATGACAGTAGGTCGCCTTGGAGTATTTTCTACTGATAGGGTGTAGAATACATCCTATTTACTATCTATTGTTTATGATTTCTTTGTTATTTTTCTTGTAAATTATGTATTTTACGCTTGTTTTGAGTTTTATAGCTACTTTGGAGTCGCACGGAGGAAAAGAAGAAGAAATCACCCAATTTGAGCCAAAAGGGCAAAAAGGTCATTATACATGCGATTGATATATGGAGCCCAGTTGAGGTTAAGGGGCAACCCAATTTGGAGGAGTACTAAAGCCAGGCCAGTCAAGGCTAAGGGGGGTTGTCATCAGGGTACCCCTTATCATTTGTCAGAGGGTGTAATTATCCCTGGGGTATCCCTTATCTAATAAGTGGGGTGGTCCCTATCCCTGGGGTGTTAAAATCCCACCCAAATCATTACAACCCTAAAAACGAGAGATTGTTCTCTCATTATTACATATAGCTGAAATTGAAGCAGCTGCTGCTGCTATTGCGAAACCAGGGAGAACTGAATCGAGAGAAGTCTCCCAATCGCTCATAAATTCACTTCCACCTGAAACTAAAAACAAGCAGTCATGACTGCTGTCGTTGTTGAATCCGAGAAATCGAGATTAGGGTTCGTTTCTGCAACTGATAAACAAGGTAATGATGATGTCGATCGAGAAATTGAGAGAAGCGGAGATTGCTCACGATCGGGAAGAATTGAATGAGAAATAGAGTTGAAGCTCGGGAGATGGGGATCGAATCGGAGAAATTAATGGTCTCATTATGGGTTCGATCTGGAGGTGATGTTGATGGCCGTTGTTGTGATGGATTGTAGAGATCGAATGGGTTTGAGTTGCACTTTGAGAAGGGTTTGCGATGGATGAACTAGATCTTTGTCAAGCCGAAATCGAGAAGATGCGATCGAGACTCGAGAGCAAAATCAAGAGAGATGAGCGATGAGAAGAATCAAAGCTCAGAGAAGATTTCAGGGACAGAGGAGATGTTAATGGAGATGAAGAAGATTTGGTCTGTGAGATCGATAAGAGTTGAGAGATCGAAGATGAGTTCGATCTGTGAAGAGATGCTGTTGCTGATTCTTGAGAGATTCGAAATGGGTTATGAACTGTGGTTGATTGAGCTGAAATTGCAGGAGGTGATATAAAGAATGTTGGTGTTGTTGATGCTTGAGAACTCAGATGGGTTTGAAAATTTCAGGGAAATGGAGATGAAGACAAATGCAACAGGTGATGGGTTTGGTAGCAGAAAGAGATTGAATGTGGTACCTGCTGCTGTTGTTTGAGCTGCGGCTGTAATCGAGAAGAGTACATATGGGTTCAATTTGTGTTAGCCTGAACTCAAGCTGGAGATATTGATTTTCAAGGATGTGCTGGGTTAAATCGATTAGTGAATTGAATTTGGTAATGGCTCTAATGGTTGCTGTCGAAAGTTGGTGTTGAATTTGTGAATTGTGAAAACAAGAAAGATGTGAATGAGGGTTATCTTTGCAGAAATTGATTTACAGGGGAGCTTGAATGGGTTGTGGAAGAATGCTTAGATGTATGTCTTAGGATTTCTTAACAGGTGAAGAAATGAGGCCTGAAATTGGCCGGGAAGTCCTGTAAACAGCCAAGACTCGGCCGGTTCTCTATTCCGGCGAGTCGACTCAGTGTCTGAAATGACCGATCCCGGTGACCGATCCAGAACGAGTTCGAAGAGCCGATCCGACCCAGCGAATCAGCCAACTCAGAAGCCGACTAAGAAGCTGACTAAGCTAACTCGTCCTCCTTTGACTTTGACTGACGGTTTGACCTTTGACCGTTAGTCCTAACTGTGGACCGGACGGAATATTCCCTTACCGGAGAAGAATCTCATATTACCGGCGGCGACGGATTTCGGTCGGATTCCGGCCATAATACTAGTTTTCCGGTGACCAAAAATTCCAGAATTTTCTATGGACTTCTCTCATGGGTGTGAAGACTTGGACTAGGAATTGGATGGAGAATTTGGTTCAAATTTGGAAAGAGAAGATGAAGAGTTGAGAAAGACTTGAATTTGGAAATTGAATGGCTAAAGGAAAAGGATTCTATTCCTTGGAAGATTTGGAGAATATTGAAGCCTATAAATAGAGAAGTTTTCTACATCTTTTACACACCTCTCTACACACACAACACTTTTCTTTTCTTATTCTTTGTGTGAACTCTTTAGCATGAGTAGCTAATTTTATTATTGATTGAGGATGAATTCCTAGTTCTTAATATATGTTTTGAGTTTTGTTTCAATTCTATCTTGAAGTTTTTCACATGATTATCGTTTGTTTTTACTAATAGGAATGATCTTAAAGACATTCATGATTGATTGATAGATTGTTTGGGTGGCCAACTAAATTGATTTGTTAATTTGATCTAAAGCTAGTGAAAGTTAGGAGATAAGTAATCATTTCTTGACTCTTTACATAAGTAGCAAACACGAGACCTTGCGGAGGGATTCCGTGGAGCAATTGTGTGTAGAAACATCGCTAGAAAGTGAACCAAGCGAACCGAGTTTAACTACTAGTACTAAACCTAAATTCATAAATCTTAATGCATTCAGGGGAATTACATCTTGTAAGCGAACCTCAAGGTGGTTCTTTTGGATAGAATCTGATAACTAAGCGGACTTGTTACTCAGTGAAATAAGGGATTTTGGGGCTAGCTAAGCGGACCTGCTATCCTACGGTTGGTGATAATCTGTGACTTATAACAAGTAGAAAAGAACATAACTTGATTCATTGTTTTGCAACGAAGAAGGATTCCTTGATCTTATCTCTCTTATTGCTTTCAACTTTATCTTTTAATTGCTTTGTTTATTTTCTTTTGCTTTTTACACCCCCTTTTTGTGACAATTTTTACAACTAGAATCTCTTGCTCCTCGTGGGAACGAACTTGACTTCCATTATATTATTTTTAATTGAGTGGAAATATTGATTAATTTGATTGCACCTACGACACGCATCAAATTTTGGCGCCGTTGCCGGGGAGCAACGGGCGATTTTTAGTTGTTTTTATTTTTATTTTTGCTTTATTCTTGCTTTGTTAGATTCTTTACCGTATCTAACTTAGTTTTTGAGAATCTTGTTTCAGGTGTTATACCTTTGGTGAATGCTTAAAAAGGGTAGACCGAGTCCAATCCGTCTTCGATCCGGCACTCAACTAAAGGATTTCATTCGAGCGGTTAACACTCCACTTCCTCCTTCTTCATCAAGTGATTCGGACAAAGAGGAAGAAACAATGGCTGAACGTACACTCAAGGACCTAGCTTCTCACAAGCTTGATACACAACAATGGTGTATCCAAACTAACTCAACCTTCGAGATCAAGCCGGGGTTGATTAGAGAGTTACCAAAGTTCCATGGCATGGTGAATGAGGACCCAAACAAACATCTTATGGACTTCTATACCATAGTTATGGCTATGCTTCCACCGGAAACTAATGCGGATGGAGCAATGTTGAAAGCTTTCCCGTTTTCTTTGGCGGGCAATGCTAAGGAATGGTTATATTATTTGCCTTCCGGAAGTATCACAACATGGAATGGGATGAAGAAACTTTTCCTCGAGAGATATTTTCCCGCATCCAAAGCTACTCAAATTCGCAAGGAGATTTGTGGATTGAAACAACAAGTGGGAGAATCATTGTATGAATGTTGGGAGCGATACAAGAGGTTGGTGGCAAGCTGTCCACACCATCAATTTAGTGACGTTATGATACTCCAATACTTCTACGAAGCTCTCCACCCAAGTGATAGGTCTCTTCTTGACGTCGCGGGTGGTGGTGCACTAATGAACAAGACTTTGACCGAAGCTAGAGAGTTGATTGAAAGTATGGCGGCAAACTCGCAACAATTCTACACAAGGGATGAACCCATGGTTAGGCGAGTGCATGAAGTTAGTGATTCATCATCATATCTTGATCAAAGGATGAGTAACATGGAGATAATGATGCAAAGGATGGCCGCGGTAATTATTCCGGATGGTGAGACCGAACAAGTGAATGCTTTATATCCAAATCAAAGGCCAAGGTATGATCCATACTCCAATACCTATAATCCCGGGTGGAAGGATCATCCTAACTTTAGTTATGCAAACAAGCAAGCGGCGGCTCCTAATCCATATGCGCAACAAGGAGGTTTTCAACAATCACGTTTCCAACCTCAACAACAAGGTGGTTCTCAACAATTCCAACCTCAAGTGAAGGAACAAGGATCTTCAATAGATGATAAGCTTAATGTCATGATGCAAGGTATTACGTCATTGTTTCAACAAAATCAACAAAAGACCGATTCGGCCATCAAGGATTTACAAACTCAAATGGGACAATTGACGACCGATGTGAACCTATTAAAATCTCAAGCATCCACAAAACTTCCTTCACAACCATTTGTGAATCCAAGAGAGAATGTTAATGTGGTTACTTTAAGAAGTGGAAGACAAGTGGAGAGTCCGAGTCATCAAGAAGAAGCTAGTGAGGAGGTAGTCAATGACAAGGAGGAAACCGCACCAAAGGAGAATTCAACACCAACCGATCAATCCAAGGAACCGGTGCCTACTTTCACTACTCCACCTCCTTTTCCTAGTCGTTTTGCTAAATCCAAGAAAGAAGCTCAAGACAAGGCACTTATGGACATCTTCAAGAAGATTGAAATCAACATCCCATTCATTGAGGCCATTAAGACAATTCCAAGGTATGCCAAGTTCATGAAGGAATTATGCATCAAGAAGGATAGGTTGCTTGATAATGAAATTACTAAAGTTGGCGAGAGTGCGTCGGCTATGCTATTGAAGAAGATGCCTACAAAGTGCACGGATCCCGGTGGTTTCACGGTACCAATTACTATTGGTAAGAAAAGGTTTGAACATGCTTTACTTGATTTGGGAGCTTCCATTAGTGTGATGTCGGCCAAAATATATGACTCCTTGAATCTTGGACCTTTGAAAGAGACAAGAGTTATTATCCAATTGGCAAACAAGTCTAACATATATCCTAAGGGGCTTGTAGAAGACGTGCTAGTGCAAGTAAATGAGCTTATTTTTCCGGTGGACTTCTTCGTGGTGGATATGGACAACAATGAGAACCGATCATCTACTTCTTTACTTCTTGGGAGGCCATTCATGAAGACCGCAAAGACGAAGATTGATGTTGATAAGGGTACACTCACTATGGAATTCGACAAAGAGATAATACACTTTAATATATTTGAAGCCATGCGCTACCCAAGTGATGTGCATTCCGTTTACTCCATTGATGTGGTTGATTCATTAGCGCAACAAATGGTGGAATTGAACCAAGAGGATGAACTTGATGTGGTGTTGCAAAAGATCATTGAATTGGACGTTCATGGCTTGTCTAACTTGGATGTTGAAATCTCCAAGGAATTGGTGGAGATGTGTGGTGCTTTGGCGACATTGCAAGAAGCTAAAAAGGGTAATGTTTCATATATTTCTTTACCCGTGAATGATGAAATACTTGTACCATCTATTGTGAAGGCGCCCAAGCTAGAATTGAAGCCACTTCCGGACCATTTGAAGTATGCTTTCTTGGGAGATGGAGATGAGCTTCCGGTGATTATTTCAAAGAACCTCACACCGGTACAAGAAGACCGTTTGCTTAGAGTCTTGAAAGAGCACAAAACGGCTATTGGGTGGACAATTGCGGACATCAAAGGTATTAGTCCATCCATGTGCATGCATAGGATTCTAATGGAAGAGAACGTGAAGCCGGTACGTGATGCTCAACGTCGGCTAAATCCTCCCATGATGGAGGTTGTGAAAAAAGAGATACTCAAATTGCTAAGTGTGGGGGTAATCTACCCAATTTCCGATAGCAAGTGGGTAAGTCCGGTACAAGTGGTACCAAAGAAGTCCGGAGTCACGGTTGTTCGAAATCAAGACGATGAACTTGTTCCTACAAGAGTTCAAACCGGTTGGAGAGTGTGCATTGACTATAGAAAGCTTAATTCCGCAACCCGAAAGGATCACTTTCCTTTACCTTTCATTGATCAAATGTTGGAGCGGTTAGCGGGGCATTCTTATTATTGCTTCTTGGATGGTTATTCGGGATACAACCAAATTGTTATTGCACCGGAGGACCAAGAGAAGACCACTTTCACTTGTCCGTTTGGAACGTTTGCATATAGACGGATGCCGTTTGGTCTTTGCAATGCGCCGGCTACTTTTCAAAGATGCATGGTGAGTATATTCTCGGATTATGTGGAGCGCATCATCGAGGTATTTATGGATGACTTTAGTGTTTATGGCAATTCTTTTGATGGATGTTTAAACAACCTTGAACTAGTTCTTAAACGATGCATAGACACAAACCTTGTCCTTAATTGGGAGAAATGTCACTTTATGGTAAACCACGGCATAGTACTTGGTCACATTGTGTCCTCTCGAGGGCTCGAAGTGGACAAGTCAAAGATAGATTTAATAAGAAACTTACAATATCCCACTTCGGTGAGGTAAATCCGTTCTTTTCTTGGCCATGCAGGTTTCTATAGGCGGTTTATCAAGGATTTCTCCAAAATCTCCATGCCGATGTGCGAGTTATTACAAAAGGAGGTACCTTTCAACTTCAACAAGGAATGCGAGGATGCTTTTGACAAATTGAAGGAAATGTTGACAAGTGCGCCAATTATCAAATCACCGGATTGGAATCTTCCATTTGAATTAATGTGTGATGCTAGTGATTATGCGGTTGGAGCCGTTTTGGGTCAAAGAGTGGACAAGTTGTCCCATGTTATCTATTATGCATCTAGGACCCTTAATGATGCACAAATCAATTATTCTACCACGGAAAAGGAGTTATTGGCTATAGTTTTTGCATTGGAAAAATTTCGATCATACTTGGTGGGTACAAAGGTTATTGTGTATTCCGATCATGCCGCACTAAGGCACTTAATAAAGAAGAAAGAAGCTAAGCCAAGATTAATCCGGTGGATCCTATTGTTACAAGAGTTCGACATAGAAATTCGTGATAAGAGGGGTGTGGAGAATACCGTTGCGGATCATCTTAGTAGACTTGTTATGTCTCAAGAGGAACTTCCATTACATGACCGCTTTCCGGATGAACAACTTTTCTCCATGGAAGAATCAACACCTTGGTATGCGGATATAGTGAATTACTTGGTGACAAGGAAAGTACCTAGTACAATGTCTAATTTCCAAAAGATGAAACTTAAGAAGGTAGCTAAGCAATATGTGTGGGATGAACCATACTTATGGAAATATGGGGTTGATCAAATAATGCGAAGGTGCGTGCCTAATTCCGAATTTCAATCCATTCTCTCCTTTTGCCACACTTTTGCTTGTGGAGGCCACTTTGGATCTAAACGTACCGCTCTCAAAGTTCTCGAGAGTGGATTTTATTGGCCCACCTTGTTTGAAGATTCATATGTTTTTTGTAAATCGTGTGATAGATGTCAACGAACGGGGAATCTAGGTGCTCGAAATCAAATGCCACTCACACCAATTCTTGCCGTTGAGATTTTTGATGTGTGGGGTATCGATTTTATGGGCCCTTTTGTCAATTCGAATGGAAACTTTTATATACTTCTTGCCGTTGAATATGTTTCGAAATGGGTGGAAGCTAGAGCCACCAAAACTAATGACTCTCAAGTTGTTTGTGATTTTGTAAGGGAAAACATATTCAATAGGCATGGAACACCAAGAGTGGTGATAAGCGATGGAGGCTCGCATTTCAAGAAGGCTTTCCACGCTCTCCTCAAGAAGTACAACATAACACACAAAATTGGTACGCCTTACCATCCACAAACTAGTGGACAAGCGGAAATTTCAAATCGTGAGATCAAGTCCATTCTTGAGAAAACGGTGAATACCACAAGGAAAGATTGGAGCTTTAAGCTCAATGATGCACTTTGGGCGTATAGAACGGCGTATAAGACACCTATTGGTATGTCTCCATATCGGTTGGTTTATGGCAAGGCTTGTCATCTTCCGGTTGAACTTGAACATAAGGCTTATTGGGCAATAAAGAAATTCAACATGGAGTATGATGAAGCGGGGAAACAAAGGAAGTTACAACTAAATGAGCTAGAGGAGATACGTAATGATGCTTACGAGAGTGCCCGGATTTACAAGGAAAAGACTAAGCTTTTTCATGACAAGATGATTTCGCGGAAAAGTTTTGTTGTGGGGCAAAAAGTCCTTTTATTTAATACTCGTTTACGTTTATTTCCGGGAAAGCTTAAGTCCCGTTGGGTGGGACCATTTGTTGTTACTAATTTTTATGCTCATGGTGCAGTTGAAATTGTTAGTGACAAAACAGGACAACATTTGAAAGTCAACGGCCATAGGTTAAAGCCATATTATGAAAACTTTCCAACGGAGCATGTGGACGTAATTGGACTTCAAGATTCACTCCCTCGGAGGAGTAATATGCAGCAAGAGCTAAGTCGGGCCGTCGACTTTAAAACAAGCGCTTAATGGGAGGCAACCCATAGGTTTTGTATTTCTTATCCTTTTGCTTTTTGTTATTTCTTTTTCTTGTTTCTTATCATGTTAAAATTTCCCACCTTGACTTTACTAGGAGGATTCAATTGGGGAGTGGTTAAGCATGTTTTTAAAAAAAATTACAAAAAAAATTAAAAATATTTTGAAAAAAAAAAAAAAAAAAAAGTTTTACATAAAAACTCCAACTTTTAAAGATTTTAGAGTCACTAGCATACTTCTAGGTATGTTTACATAGAGATTTTGACCGACATAATTGAACTTGGAAGTGTTAGAGAACTACATTCGGATTTCTTGTTTGTTAGAAGTGTTAAATAATGGATTTAATCATGCCGGTGATGCGAATTTGGTGCAGGGAGAAATGCATTATTAGAGTTGCTGATCAATCATTAGTGGAGACTACCCGTATTCATATCATGTGAGGCACCGACCAGAAATTTTCCGTCTACTAAAGAGCTTTCTTTTGAGTGTGTGTCACCGTAAGTAAATTCCGGGTAGAATGGTGAGCTACCCATCCTCCCACCAATAGAAGCACTACTCTTTGATCTCTTGAGTGCTAATTTTATCAATCATGAAGGGTGACGTCCATGGATGAAAGCTTCCTTCTTGTAGTTCGATTTGCAGTTAGCACCATTTTCTCTCTCGACAACAACGGATCCATAGAAACACCATCATCATCAACAAGGAGCGACATCAAAATCTACAAGGAAAGTTGGAAAAGTTTAAGGTTTACAAGCAACGGAACGAGAAAAAGAGCAAATTTCATATTCAAGTAAAGCAACATACAAATGAGCGGAATTTACATATATGTTGAGGACTTACAATACAATGAGGTAATTTTATATTCAAGTATGAAGACTTATTCACAAGAGCGAAGAAAATTAAAAGGTGAGAATTTTTGAAGTTTATGATTTCAAGACGATACAAGTTGTGAAGAATCAAGCGGTAAAATACTTCTCCCACGGCCATGGTTTATTTTGTATTTAATTTCTCTTGTCTCTATAAAAAAAAAATAATAAAAAAAAAAAAAAAAACAATAGAAATTTTTGTTGTTAATAAGCCGTGGGAAAGGAAAATTTATAAGGAAGTTTCAAGCGACAAGGATTATTAAGGTAAAGGTTACAAAATTGTCAAGGATTTATGAAATTCGAGGGTTTATCATCAATAGTTGAAACCGAAGACGAAGACGATGAAGATCAAGACGAGGAGCGGAAGACGTTTCTATTGGATGTCGTGAGAGTGGTGTTATCATAATTGGCGATCGGATGTGAAGGTGAGTAAGTAATCTCATCCTCGATAATAAATGGTTGATTTCCTTTCGTAGAGATCGTCAGAAAAATGGTTTTTCAAAATATTAAAAGATGTGGGTTTTTGAAAAAATATTTTGGAAGTTGTCCTTCCCACCATTCAACGTGTTGCAGGATTTCTCTCTTCATTCCTACCTGCACACATGTGAGAACCATAAAAAAAAAAACCGTCTTTTTGAGTGCAATTGTCATAAAATCCTTTTTGGTGAGGCAGAAGTCGAGGCGAAATGCTTATTGATCGTTTCTCAAACACGCGTTCTCTCATTATGGTGTGGTTATTTCTCACTCAACATTTAAGAATGAGAATATGTTCTTTAGTATTTCTAACTTCTTATTACTAGCATGCGAAACTCTATGTCCTCATAACTCTTTGGATGCTTGGGACGCTTGAACGCTTTGAAGTTGTGAGTTTTTAGTTTGATTTGCTCGAGGACTAGCAAAGTCTAAGTGTGGGGGAATTTGATAGGGTGTAGAATACATCCTATTTACTATCTATTGTTTATGCTTTCTTTGTTATTTTTCTTGTAAATTATGTATTTTACGCTTGTTTTGAGTTTTATAGCTACTTTGGAGTCGCACGGAGGAAAAGAAGAAGAAATCACCCAATTTGAGCCAAAAGGGCAAAAAGGTCATTATACAGGCGATTGATATATGGAGCCCAGTTGAGGTTAAGGGGCAACCCAATTTGGAGGAGTACTAAAACCGAGGCCATCCAAGGCTAAGGGGGTTGTCATCATGGGTACCCCTTATCATTTGTCGAGGGTGTAATTATCCCCAGGGTATCCCTTATCTAATAAGTGGGGTGGTCCCTATCCCTAGGGTGTTAAAATCCCACCCAAATCATTACAACCCTAAAAACGAGAGATTGTTCTCTCATTATTACATAATGAAATTGAAGCATTTAGCTGCTATTGCGAAACCAGGGAGAACTGAATCGAGAGAAGTCTCCCAATCGCTCATTCATTCACTTCCACCTGAAACTAAAAACAAGCAGTCATGACTGCTGTCGCTGTTGAATCCGAGAAATCGAGATTAGGGTTCGTTTCTGCAACTGATAAACAAGGTAATGATGATGTCGATCGAGAAATTGAGAGAAGCAGAGATTGCTCACAGTCGGGAAGAATTGAATGAGAAATAGAGTTGAAGCTCAGGGAGATGGGGATCGAATCGGAGAAATTAATGGTCTCATTATGGGTTCGATCTGGAGGTGATGTTGATGGCTGTTGTTGTGATGGATTGTAGAGATCGAATGGGTTTGAGTTGCACCGAGAAGGGTTTGCGATGGATGAACTAGATCTTTGTCAAGCCGAAATCGAGAAGATGCAAATCGAGACTCGAGAGCAAAATCAAGAGAGATGAGCGATGAGAAGAATCAAAGCTCGAGAGAAGATTTCGAGGGACAGAGGAGATGTTAATGGAGATGAAGAAGATTTGGTCTGTGAGATCGATAAGAGTTGAGGGATCGAAGATGAGTTCGATCTGTGAAGAGATGTTGTTGCTGATTCTTGAGAGATTCGAAATGGGTTATGAACTGTGGTTGATTGAGCTGAAATTGCAGGAGGTGATATAAAGAATGTTGGTGTTGTTGATGCTTGAGAACTCAGATGGGTTTGAAAATTTCAGGGAAATGGAGATGAAGACAGATGCAACATGTGATGGGTTTGGTAGCAGAAAGAGATTGAATGTGGTACTTGCTGCTGTTGTCTGAGCTGCGGCTGTAATCAAGAAGAGTACATATGGGTTCAATTTGTGTTAGCCTGAACTCAAGCTGGAGATATTGATTTTCAAGGATGTGCTGGGTTAAATCGATTAGTGAATTGAATTTGGTAATGGCTCTAATGGTTGCTGTCGAAAGTTGGTGTTGAATTTGTGAATTGTGAAAACAAGAAAGATGTGAATGAGGGTTGTACTGCAGAAATTGATTTATAGGGGAGCTTGAATGGGTTGTGGAAGAATGCTTAGATGTATGTCTTAGGATTTCTTAACAGGTGAAGAAATGAGGCCTGAAATTGGCCGGGAAGTCCTGTAAACAGCCAAGACTCGGCCGGTTCTCTATTCCGGCGAGTCGACTCAGTGTCTGAAATGACCGATCCCGGTGACCGATCCAGAACGAGTTCGAAGAGCCGATCCGACCCAGCGAATCAGCCAACTCAGAAGCCGACTAAGAAGCTGACTAAGCTAACTCGTCCTCCTTTGACTTTGACTGACGGTTTGACCTTTGACCGTTAGTCCTAACTGTGGACCGGACGGAATATTCCCTTACCGGAGAAGAATCTCATATTACCGGCGGCGACGGATTTCGGTCGGATTCCGGCCATAATACTAGTTTTCCGGCGACCAAAAATTCCAGAATTTTCTATGGACTTCTCTCATGGGTGTGAAGACTTGGACTAGGAATTGGATGGAGAATTTGGTTCAAATTTGGAAAGAGAAGATGAAGAGTTGAGAAAGACTTGAATTTGGAAATTGAATGGCTAAAGGAAAAGGATTCTATTCCTTGGAAGATTTGGAGAATATTGAAGCCTATAAATAGAGAAGTTTTCTACATCTTTTACACACCTCTCTACACACACAACACTTTTCTTTTCTTATTCTTTGTGTGAACTCTTTAGCATGAGTAGCTAATTTTATTATTGATTGAGGATGAATTCCTAGTTCTTAATATATGTTTTGAGTTTTGTTTCAATTCTATCTTGAAGTTTTTCACATGATTATCGTTTGTTTTTACTAATAGGAATGATCTTAAAGACATTCATGATTGATTGATAGATTGTTTGGGTGGCCAACTAAATTGATTTGTTAATTTGATCTAAAGCTAGTGAAAGTTAGGATATAAGTAATCGTTTCTTGACTCTTTACATAAGTAGCAAACACGAGACCTTGCGGAGGGATTCCGTGGAGCAATTGTGTGTAGAAACATCGCTAGAAAGTGAACCAAGCGAACCGAGTTTAACTACTAGTACTAAACCTAAATTCATAAATCTTAATGCATTCAGGGAATTACATCTTGTAAGCGAACCTCAAGGTGGTTCTTTTGGATAGAATCTGATAACTAAGCGGACTTGTTACTCAGTGAAATAAGGGATTTTGGGGCTAGCTAAGCGGACCTGCTATCCTACGGTTGGTGATAATCTGTGACTTATAACAAGTAGAAAAGAACATAACTTGATTCATTGTTTTGCAACGAAGAAGGATTCCTTGATCTTATCTCTCTTATTGCTTTCAACTTTATCTTTTAATTGCTTTGTTTATTTTCTTTTGCTTTTTACACCCCCCTTTTTGTGACAATTTTTACAACTAGAATCTCTTGCTCCTCGTGGGAACGAACTTGACTTCCATTATATTATTTTTAATTGAGTGGAAATATTGATTAATTTGATTGCACCTACGACACGCATCATCTACGAGCTGATACTCTTGATCCAAAACAGAGTAAAGATGCTCAAGTTCTTCCTTGGCCTTTCTCAAATCGTCACACTGCTGCGAAACCTCAGCTGCTAAGCGAGAAGACGAAGAAAATTTCTGAGAAGCAGAGTCCCGCTCTTTAAGAGCTTTACCCAAACCCTTCTGAGAAGTTACAGGCTTCTTCTTCTGCGAGAAAGAAGTGTCAGAACAATAGAACTAAATAAGAAAAGGAAGATTGAGGCGACAATTATGGAAGCCTTCGCGACTACCTTTATTCTGCGAAATTATAGGATGATGGTTAACATTTTGAAATAACTGAAGATCTTCTAAAGCTATGTCTCTTCTCCAACAAGCTTCATCCTTTTCCTTCGACAACCTCACTAGCTTTGATGCCAGATCATTTGACACCTCCTTTTCAAATTAAAGAGAACTCTCCAATAAATTAAGATCCCTAGAAAGCCTATAGTACGAACCATCAAAAGAAAGCTTGTTATTCTTGAGACCGCGAATGTCATCAGACAAGGTTCGATTCTCGTCAAGAAGAGCGAGATTTAGCATATTGGACACCTCTAGAGCCCTGGCATGCTGACCAGACAAGGAACAATGCTGATCCGAACGAGCACGCTAACCAGAATTGTCAATTTGAAGACCCACTACCCGATCACGTAAACTCAAACGATCATTCTCCAACTGAGTAATTTGAGCTTTAAGGGCGTCGCATTCACCTCGAGCGTCATTTGCGGAAAATCTAAACTCATATCATTCGGATGTACGTTTTCGATTTGAAGCTTAATTATGAAAGGCCAAAGAATCAAGAATGATGGTGCGAAAGCAAAGAATGTGGGAAAATAAAGAGATATATAGAATATCATCTTTAAGCTCTTCATTCTTCGCACAGAGCTTAGAAACATCACTCGCTCTAGAAGATAGCTCGGATAACTGCCTCCTCAGCCTTACTAAGTTCCTCAACTTGAACCAAACGACGACGAAATTCCTACAATGCCAAAATATCAGCACCAAGAAGAATATAGGAAGAAATAAACACAACAAAAGGAACTAACCTCTGATTCAACAGCGGTACGTACGTTTATCGCGCTTGGAAAGACGAGATGACTCAGACTCATTCTTTGGGGGCGAAAAACCCAGTGCAATGGAGATTAAACCCGACCATTGTGAAGCTTCAGCGGCCGCATTATTCTCGCAACTCCTACGATCTGTTCCTCTTTCGCGGCAACAGTTCGGGAGAAGAACAAGCCATGGAAGAATTTTTCAGAGCACGGCCAGTAGCCAATGTAGACAGAGTCTGAGCAGAAAAACTAGTTGTCATCTCACCTTTCGATGGAGCAGCATCAGCGACAGGCATCATTGTCAATGGACTCACAACGTGGACGAGAGCCCCATTACCCTTTCTTTTTTTAGGAGATCCCTCCCTACCAGGCGACAACTTCCGCTTGCGAGGATCCTTCTTCGCAAACTTTTTCCGATCACCAGCTAGGTTTACCGGAGGCTTGGACGGAATGGGTCTAAAGCAAAAGATTCGAGTATGGGAATACTAAAATTAGAAAAAGCTAGCGCGCCAAGACCAAAACCCGGAGCTGTACACTTCTCTAAATATTTGGTTCTTTTCCGAGTGACAACATCATCATCTGCCTTACCAGGAACAAAGTTGTGCATCCCACCACCTGTGAAAGGAGAAACAACCGTGATATTCATACACACATCGTGCCCATTGTTCTAGTTGTACTCTAATATATCTGAAGGTCTCAAAGACAAGCCAGTATCTGATAAGAAACCAAAATCCACTTCTTTCCTAGCAGGGACACCCGCATGATAATAATTGTCGGCAAAGGTGTCACGAACCAGGTCATGTCTATACTTGAGCCGAACTCCATGCGAGCAGTGCAAGTCATGATCCCTAAAAATATCCATCTCACTTCCACAACTAGAGCATGTGTCTACTTCTTCTAAAAGAGGGATCCCAAGTTTATATTCCAAGATAGCTCTAAAATATCGAGGCCCAAGTTTTTGATTAAGCCCGTCAATTGAAATGGCCAACTGTTTATGGGTAAAAATCGTTTCCGCCGATTTTGGTAAATTCGGTAGGTGAGTGAGAAACTAGTTTAAACCCTAAACAAATGTGCTGCACGTGAGCACTTTATAGATTCGAGAGATCAATCTGTACAAGTCCGGCCTAAACCAAGAAATGGCCATTCCAGACTTGCTTCGGTCACAAAGTGGAGGAGAATGGTTGATTTGGGGAGGGATGCAAAGAAAGGTGTTGAGACCAGAATAATTCTGGGAGAGTAGTGTCTCGACTTGTATCAGAAAGTGAAAGCTTAGGAAGCTTGCAAGAGATGAAAGCTTTTTGGAGAGCTTGCAAAGTTGCCTTTTCTGAGAGTGTTGTATTTTTCCCCTGACCGAGACTTGTTGTCTGGTGGAAATAGGTAAGACCTATTTATACAAGTCGAGATTGAAATGTACCCTGGCCTCATGAAGGAAAAGAGTAAAGGGTGAAATAATTGGAGGAGGTGGTAACCGCATGGTGTTAATGGGTGAAAACGTTTTCACCATTATTTCCTCATTTATTTGACTGCTTTATTCCTAGTCACGCTTTCTTAATGTGAGCGTAGTGTACGCTGCAAGATGTGACCGCCAAACCAAGACCCTGGAAAGCATCCCCGCTTTGTGTTGATGTCTCGAGTGTTGGTTGCATCTTGAGTGCAAGTGGTGCTGCTAGGGCGCATGTGGCATGTGCCAATGGCATGTGCGGAATGCCTTTGTTGCGAGTTGCACCTAGAGCGCAAGTGGCAATGCCAGAGCTGCTAGTGGCGTGTGTGGCATGTGCCAATGGAATGTGTGGAATGCCTTGGTGGTAGGTTGTACGTTGAGTGTAAGTGGCAATGCATAGAGTTGCTAGTGGCGTGTGCGGCATGTGCGGAATGCCTTGGCGGTAGGTTGCATGGTTTGCAAGTTAGGCTACCAGCGTGGGTTTTGGAATGTGCCAATGGCGCGTACGGCCAAGTTGGCCTGGGTTGCACGGCTTGCAAGTTGGGCTACCAGCATGCGTCTTTTTCATGTGCCAATGGCATGCGTGGACAAGTTGAATCATGGCCCGTGTTTAGAAAAGCTACCCGTAGCGTGTTGGCATGTGCCAATGGCATGCTCGGCCATTAGGCGCGCCTTGGTAGAAAAAACTACCAGCGAGCGTGTTGGCATGTGCCAATGGCATGCGTGGCCAATTTGGGTCGCGCCCCGGTAGGAAAATCTACCAAATGAGCGTGTTGGCATGTGCCAATGGCATGCGTGGCCAATTTGGGTCACGCCATGGTAGGAAAAGCTACCAGCGAGCGTGTTGGCATGTGCCAATGGCATGCGTGGTCAATTTGGGTCGCGCCCTGGTAGGAAAAGCTACCAGCGAGCGTGTTGGCATGTGCCAATGGCATGCGTGGCCAATTTGGGTCACGCCCTGGTAGGAAAAGCTACCAGCGAGCGTGTTGGCATGTGCCAATGGCATGCGTGGCCAATTTGGGTCACGCCTTAGTAGGAAAAGCTACCAGCGAGCGTGTTGGCATGTGCCAATGGCATGCATGGCCAATTTGGGTCGCTCCCTGGTAGGAAAAGCTACCAGCGAGCGTGTTAGAATGTGCCAATGGCATGCGTGGACAATTTGGGTCGCGCCCTGGTAGGAAAAGCTACCAACGAGCGTGTTGGCATGTGCCAATGGCATGCGTGGCCAATTTGGCCTAGGTTGCATGATTTGCAAGCCTAGGCGTGGGCGCCATTTTGGCATGGCATGGTTAGGGCCAAGGTAAGGGTGCTTGGCTTGGCGTGACGTGACTAGCGTAGCTAGGGCCAAGGCAGAGTGTGTTTGGCATGGCGCGGCTAACTCGGGCTAAATGTGGCTGGCATGATTTGCCATTGGCACGGAGTTGCGGCTAGCATGGTTGGCATGCTTTGGCGCGTTTGGTGTGGCTGGCATGATTTTCCATTGGCACAGAGGTGCGGCTAGCTTGGGCTAGGTGTGGATGGCATGATTTGCCATTGGCACGGAGGTGCGGCTAACATGGTTGGCATGCTTTGGCGCGTTTTGGTGTGGCTGGCATGATTTGCCATTGGCACAGAGGTGTGGATAGGGCCAAGGTAAGTGTGTTTGGCTTGTCGTGGTGTGATTAGCGTAGCTAGGTCCAAGGCAGGATGCATTTGTCATGGTGCGACTAGCTTGGGCTAGGTGTGGCTGGCATGATTTGCCAATGGCACAGAGGTGCGGCCAGCATGGTTGGCACGCTTTGGCGCGTTTTGGTGTGGCTGGCATGATTTGCCATTGGCACAGAGGTGTGGATAGGGCCAAGGTAAGTGTGTTTGGCTTGGCGTGGTGTGATTAGCGTAGCTAGGGCCAAGGCAGGGTGCATTTGGCATGGCGCGGCTAGCTTGGGCTAGGTGTGGCTGGCATGATTTGCCATTGGCACGGAGGTGCGGCCAGCATGGTTGGCACGCTTTGGCGCGTTTTGGTGTGGCTGGCATGATTTTCCATTGGCAAAGAGGTGAGGCTAGCTTGGGCTAGGTGTGGCTGGCATGACTTGCCATTGACACGGAGGGGAATTAGGGTTTTGTTCGTCGTAACCCTAATTTAAAAAAATACCCCCTATTAATTAATGATTACATGCATTAAATGTCTTAATAAATGTGTCACTGGTGACATTAGGTTATTTGGGGTTTTACGATTTTACCCTTTGTTTAAAAACCACCATCAACATTAAGTCCCCCGCTAGCTCTAAGAGGAGCTTTGTTGCGAGGTAAGCATAAGATGGTGACAAACTATCAACAAAGAACCGTAAAGAAAATTGAGGAGGCTCGTCTGACCTTTTTTATAAATAGGATGTGGAATTCTTGCCTCTCGCGATTTTGCGCAAATCGGGAGGCATGGCGTAATTGGGAAGTTAGTGTCGTGAGAGACAGAAGTCAAGCGGCATTGAGAAGTTGTTGCGAGTTGGGAAGCTGAGCGTGCTAGCTGGTGGGATCGGCGCAAGGTGGGGAAGATGAACATGCTTGCTAGCGGGACCGGCGTAAGATGGGGAAGCTGAGCGTGCTAGCCGGCGTGACTTTGGCATGGCGCGGCTAGCTTGGGCTAGGTGTGGCTCATGATGATTTGCCATTGGCACAGAGGTGCGGCCAAAGATGGTTGGCACGCTTTGGCGCGCTTTGGTGTGGCTGGCATGATTTGCCATTGGCACAGAGGTGTGGATAGGGCCAAGGTAAGTGTGTTTGGCTTGGCGTGGTGTGATTAGCGTAGCTAGGGCCAAGGCAGGGTGCATTTGGCATAGCGCGGCTAGCTTGGGCTAGGTGTGGCTGGCATGATTTGCAATTGGCACAGAGGTGCGGCCAGCATGGTTGGCACGCTTTGGCGCGTTTTGGTGTGGATGGCATGATTTGCCATTGGCACAGAGGTGCGGATAGCTTGGGCTAGGTGTGGTCGGCATGACTTGCCATCGACATTTCCAGGGGAATTAGGGTTTTGTCCGTCGTAACCCTAATTTGAAAAAATACCCCCTATTAATTACTGATTATATGCATTAAATGTCCTAATAAATGTGTCACTGGTGACATTAATTTGGGGTTTTACGATTTTACCCTTTGTTTAAAAACCACCATCAACACCAGTACATCACCATCACTACCATCATCACAATCAACGACCTATTTTAATTTGCAAATATAACTCTAAATCCCTAAATTTGCTTTCTCAGCAAAAATTCTCTCCTCCATCTTTTCTCAGTTCCTTCTTCACCATCAAATCTCTTCTTCATTCATCTTCATCACCATTAACACCCCCACTACCGTACAACACCATCACCACCACTGTCATTCTTTCAATTCAATTGGATTTGAAATCGAAACTAAATGTTGCATCTCTACCAATTAAATTGGATTTTGAAAACACACAATTTCGATTTCAAACCCAATTGTTATTGTTACGCATGGGAAACGGTGAGTAGTTTACAGAGAAACAATTTCGACATCAAACAATTTTCGATTTCGATTTGAAACAATTTTCGATTTCTCCATCATATTTCAATTCACCATCGCCGATATAGCACCACCACTATCGTTCCTTTAATTCAAGAATGTAACACCATCTCCGCCACCACCGTAACCAGTAACACCACCAATCACCAACACCATCGCCACCACTGTAACCAATACCTCCACCAACCCCCGCCACCAACACTACCACCAAAACCACCAACACCACCTTCAAATGTATACAAAACCATAATCAATTCATACCACCAAACATCGACGGATCCAGGAATTTATGTTTGGGTGGGCTAATTTTTTTTTTCTCGAACTCTCAACTTAATTTATCTCAACTGCAAGAATGACAACTGCGGTAATATACTTAAAGCTGAGTATGGGTATGCCATACGATCTCTTTTCCTTGGAGCATAAAGCTTTGAATCAAATTTTTTCACCTTGTAACTAATATTAGGGAGGAATAATTTGCGTATCGAAAATAATAATCCTGATTTATTTAGCGGCCAAAGGCCGCCCAATTTTTTTTTCTAGTTTTAAAGGTTATTATAGGGATGCAAAAATATTTGGAGTTTGTACATATACGCATAATAAGTCATGACATATTGTATTTTTGTCTCATGAATACACTGCATTTTTAGATTATACATAGATATACATCAAAATTGTAGTCACTTCATAAAAGAAAAATGAATTTTTGAACAAACACTTGTTTTTTTTCTTTTTTTAAAGGTGAACAAACGCTTGCCTAGTTAAGGACAAGACACCCCCATTTGACACACAATTTTATTTTATCAAACTGACACGTAACAGGTGAGCCCATTCAATACCTGATTTTAAGAAACATCATGAATACTTGTTTTTCCCTGTAGCCTTTGATCAGTTGAGATGCTATTCAAAAATTAATCCATGCGGGACAGGGTTTCAAAATCTTCTGATTTCTTCCACGCAGACTCATATCTTAACAATTAATGGGCTAATTAAAATTTACACCTGTGCTAAGTTTTACAAATGTTAAAAATTACACTAACAAAATATCTTTTTAGAAATTTTGGGGTGGGCTTCAGCCTAGGTAAGCCACCCCCTAATACCGTCCATGCCACCAAATCATACACAAATTCTTATAATTCCACGTAAAGTCATAAATTGAAAAATTCAAATTCAGAAAGGTCAATTTTTAATTTTGGTTGTTCTTGAATTGCAATTTCATAATATTAAAACGGAAATTTACGATGTGTAACCCAGAATTTCACATGAAATTTACAAATTGGTTGGCTGATATAGAAAGAATAGAGATTTACAAACGATTTCAATTTTTTAACAGAAAATGAAACGGAGATTAAACAAGTATAAAGATAGAGAAACAATAATCAACAACCAAAAACTTGAATCAACTATTTTAGCACAAAACCCATCTTTTGATTATTCTCAAATCTTTTAATAGTGATACAGTTTTAAGGATCCATCATACTATGGGTTCTTTTGATCATACCTCTGGATTTACCTTAGTGTAGAAAAAAGAAAGGAGGTGGTGTAGTTGCGGAAGTTGTAGCGTGGTAGTGGGGGTCCTGGGGGAGGATAAAAGGTTTTAGCTTTTAGGTTGACAAGTTTTTACTTTGGCAATGGATGGACAAGATTAAACATAAAAAATTCCACGGCTAATATCAATTAGAACAGTTTGGGTCCGGAATGTCGCGCAATTTATGGGCAACAAACTGGTGGATATAGCGACACACTATTTGAACACTGCTTCCGCCCCGTGCCATTATGGCACAGACAATCCACTAGTAACAAAAAAAAAAAAAAAGAGTTAGCAATCAGAACATACCAATTTCTTAAATTTCATACCTATTTCCTTCTTTTCTTTGCTTACTACTGGTTCGTAGATCAGCGGTATGCTTATTCAACAATAATGTCAGTAGAACTGAAAACAAAAGAAAATAACTCATGCAAGGTTCTAGTGAAAATGGTTGTTGAAAGATGGAGATATACAAACTAACCTGTAAAAAGGGAGACTGGTGAAGCTGCTTAAAAACATTTTCAACCTACAGATTTAACATATCCATCAAATTCAATCTTAAAGTCCCTGTTATCCCATTTTACATCTTTAATAAAGGATTATCTACCATAAGCGAAACACTCATAGACACCGTAGAACGATCGTAGCCCTACATTAGAAACAAAAAAAAAAAAAAAACTTTTGTCATTGAAGTATATAATATTAAAAAAAAAGTCTTATGTTGCAAAAACTAATACTTAAGCATATGTCACCCATACCAAGTGTTACCACTATCAACCAACAATACATATATTTCAAAGGAACAATGGTCTTACTAAAGGATTTTAGCGGATAGATTACCAATTTACATTTCCAGTTTGACTCAACCTCAAAATAAAATAACATCAGCTATGAACTATCTAATAGTAAAAAAAAAACCTAATTTCGTCGGTTATCGAAAATGTATATAATTCTATAGTGCACCAAAAATATACTAATCATTGGAAGCAAACGTCTAAACCACATTCGATTTTAAAGTAGATGTGAATTGAGAACTTACAGATTGTAGATTCAGTTTCCTGTTATTGCTTCAGTGGTAACTAATTCATCCACGTTTGCCTCTTAAGGTAAATAAGATAGAGTTTTTATTCTTCCTTTTGATGATTCTTTCAATTTGTATTTCTCATACTTGACACGAAATTTTGTCCATTCGTTGAAACTTTTCTTTAAAAATAATGATAAGCTTTCAGTAGCTGAACACTTTTTTGAATATAATAAACGTGAGAGTGTCTTTCATTCTTAGTGAAATAAATTCATAAAACTCTTAGGAATCAAAATCAAATCAAAATCGACAGTGTTATTCGGCGACCCGTTTGGCGCCCTAAACTCCTCCCGCTCTGATGTGGCGTGCTTAGCTGGACTAAATAAAAATAAAATTTTCTCTATCTTCATAAAAGCGTTCTCTCTCTATCTAGTACTGTTTTCTGTTCAACAGCATCGACCATTAAAAATCAATCAAAAACTAAAAATCCTTAGAGATATAATCATCGACCTTAAAGATCAGAACCAATTTTTTTAGAATCATATATGAATACCACTTATAAAAATCCCTACATCAAAATTCTTTCCCATTGATAAAGTAAGAAGAAACAAAAGGGGCAAACTCTATACTAGGATCAATCCTCCTTATCTTGATCAACAACAACTTTATGATCTAACAGAAAGTCTGATCTTATTTATAACACATTTTGATGGATTAACACCAAAATTTACAGTAGATCTAGAGTAGTTTCATATCTTTATTAGTTCTCCCATCTATTCTCATTATAAATCTATCCTGCAAATTGATTATTTTTTAAAATCAAAAATCGGATCTCTAGAAACACAAATAATTGAGTGATCGTATATGATTTGAAGTCTTTCATGCTTCTAAGTAGGTAAGGTGAGAAGATTTCAAGGAAAAAGGGAATTAAAAAAAAAAGAGAACTCAGGAGAGAAGGAGTTCCACTCATATTCGTACATGTTTTTGGAGTTATTTAACATGGATATGACACGTCAGACCGGGATGAAAAGAGGGTGTAGAACGGGGCTTCAAATAGCATTTCCGAATCAAAATCAATGTATATCCTTAGATTTTCCCCGATAATTTCTGAATTTGGAAAGGAAAAGTTGAGTTTTAAAATTGACGACCTGAAAAATTCGAGGAAAACGGGTTCCATTTTTATCCTAGCATTTTTAGGGGCGACCCTAAACGAATTAGGGGCGACACAGAAGGAAAAAGTATGTCATAATCGGAAGGTTAATCCATAATCCCGTTTTTTAATGGCCAAACTACCCTTTACAATCGGTAGATAACTATACAATCGGTAGTTAATCAACAATCGGGAGTCAATTTAGTTTATATAGCTTCCGAATATAAAGTATCCCCAAAATAAAATCCTCTGTCTTTTG